>JAQIXQ010002231.1:0-11279 GCA_034700485.1 Pseudosinella alba | reverse complement strand
AGGTCCAGGGCCAAATTGATTCCTTGGAAATTGTTGACAAAGATGAAACAATTTTGCTGTCCAAATGGAGCAATAAGTTTGGAAATGCTGGGGATGGGTAATGAGCGGAATTTGTCTGAGGACAAGTGGGCCCTATGTTCACCCAAGATTGATTTTAGATCGACGGCCGCAGGTGCTTCAATTTTGGAGTATCCATCAAAATCGAAGCTAACAAAGTCAATTGAAGGAGTATTTGTAGGACTGGGCAATGATGCGGAATTCGCGTATTGTAGGATTGCAAAGATACAAACGAGAAATAACTGCAAAGAGAAGGGTCGGAAAGTGTTCTGAGGGATGTTCTGCTCCATCTTGTGCGGTGTCAAAACAGGAAATGTGGCTGAAATTCGTTTGCATTTTAGTTTGATTGTCTCTATTTTACTAACTTCCACCTGCTTAAACTATTTAGTCGAGTCATGACGTGAGAATATGCGGAAGCGGATTGTATTAGCTTACTCAATAAATTAAAATTACTGAGGAAATGGACTTATATCACAATATTTAATACACCATGTTTTCCTGTAAGTTGTGACAGTTCCCCATTAACTAAAAATACTATCTATAATCATAATCATATTGGAAATCCATAAAATAATTCCGTTCCGCGTCGAGATAAATGTCACCACAGTGGCACGATTTTCTTAAGTAAGCTTCAGCGGATAATTTACTCTATCGCCAACCCAAATCTGCAAAGCGTGTCCTGTTTTTGGAGACTGTGCCATGTCCTTAATTATCTGGTTACCAGATTCTGATATAGTATTCCAGGAAGTTGATGGCTGAATGAAATATTATACATGACACCAGGAAATAAATAGTAAGCACATAGTTCAATGTGTAGATAACAATGAATTGTAAATTTTTAGCGACCATATTTCATGATGGGAACCTAGTTTAATAGCATTAAAATAATTTGATGGAATGACTTGATCCATCATCTCAATCAATATACCCCTCATGTGTCTCTTGTCTCTTCATAAAATGGAAACACATTTGTCGTAAATTGCAGATTGTTACTACGAGTTAGCTTATTTCCTTGAGTGCGCGACACTTATCTATTATGACTTAATCGTAAGTTATACAAATCGATAATTTCACGTGTACGCACTTCCCATTTGGCAAGATACGATCCGATTTGTGCAAGACATCCATTAAATAGTAAATGGTAACAGTTATCATACTGATAATAAAGTTTCAGTTTCTACTGTGTAATACGAATAACTTTGTCTGGTCGATTTTTGTTTTCGTTCTTTGAGCGAAAAAAAGTTTACGCAATTCCAATTAACCCTGAAATTCCGCTAACAATCTTTCCTCCTGTACAACGCATGTTGTCCGCAAGCCAAACCAAATGCTGGAGAATCATCTCCGACATTAAAACCGATAAGGCCAAGGCATATCCACCAAGTAGAATGAGGAATATAACAAGCACATTCCCACTCATTCCAGGCTTTCTTAGACTTGAATTCGAAGTAGTTTCTATCCCCTACTCAAAGCTTTCACCAACCTCACTTTCCCTTCCAAAACGGCCACTTTCTCCTAATATTTTTGGCCACCAGTCCCACAGACCCCCGGCCACACTTCCTTTCATCCTCTGAAATAGAAACGGGGGAATGAGACCTTTGAGCATAAACGTGATGTAAATGTCGGCATATTCCCAATATGAATCCTTCCACTTTCCTTTCCTCCAAGCTTGACTGCAAAATTATTACAAATATATTGTGGGAGGATGAGGGCATGCTTATCGCACTTTCGCAAAGAGTGGAACAAAATCCTGTCCTCTTTTTTCAACAGCCGCATTTTAACTTTCTCCGTCTTGGCAAAATGGATTCCTTCCAGCGGGATAGCTGCACTATTCGTTCTGAACTCGTGAATGAGTTGAGAGCCGACAAGGGGATGGAGCTTTGTATTTTTGTGGACCTTCCGTAATCTTTTTACTTGGGCGCTGTCGTTAGGAAATCCCCCATCAAGTCTTATTTGGACTTGAACACGTGTCTGCAAATAGTGCACCTCACTCGCAATGAAATATGCGAAGCTCTTCTCCTTGACAAGGTGGTCACTGGAGTTGATGCTGATGGTTCTGTTCAACCTGTTCCATGACCAGAGGTTAAAATCCATGATCCCCATTCTTGTGTAGACAGTGAAGCCATCATCCAACAGCTCCTGGAACTTTTCATATGGCATGGGTCTTCTCGGGGAGATCATATTGTAGACATTCTCGTTTTTGTAGGCGTTGTTCAGAACAATAACTGCGAAGAAGAATGGCCCCATCATCACCCTTCTTCGGTGGATTGTCCCGAGTTCGGATATGACTGAATCGTATTGATCTACCATTGTGAATAGCAACGAAAAGAAATACTTTTGCGCTTTAAATATCCCGTCATTATCACCGAGCCAGCTCAGGCAGATTGCTAGCAATGCGACGGACGTGACTGTCAATGCCCAAATGGGGCTATCAAAGACATTGACTAATTCATGAAATGCCAGGCCGTTTAGTCCCCTCTCCCCACAACTGATGAAGCTGATGCTCTTTAGCCGATCATGTACTATGGGTTGATGTACGAACGGATTGAATCCGATCGACAAGGATGATTTCAATTGCACCCTAAATGGATTTACAGTGGCAGTACCATGCCATGTTCTATTTTGAGGAGACTCCACATTCCCATTGTGACATTCAGTCCCGCTGTCGTCCAAGTTGAATGAGTAGTTTCTTAATATGTCCGTCCACAGCCAAGCGTAAGCAAGGTCAACCTTTTCTGTGGCCACCATGTGCCGATTGTTCAAGATTGGGCTTCGTAATTGGAAGTTTAGCCGTGAACAGCTTCGTAAATAAATTTGACCCGAACGATGTGGGTCCACGTAAAGAGTATCCATTTGAAGTTTGATCAGATCATTTTTGCCTCCAGGATATGCTCTGAGAGACAACATTTTGACAGATTCTAAATCTGCGTCATTCAGCGTGATTCTCGCCAAATATGATTGGGTTCCAAATTCAGCTTGGAAAGATGTATGCCTAACTACCAAAAGTTTGACAGCAGTTATCAAACCAGCAGTTTCCTCAATATGATTATAGTGATTGCGGTTGAGTAGAGGATCAGACATATCCACCTCCGCCATAATGAAAATGGGAGACCACCATGCCAACCATTTGGGGATGCAATAGATCTGGTAAGAACAAATCGATCATAGCTCTGAGCAGAATCCCATCTTCTGCGAATTCTTCTATTGCTGTACCCATTCCAATAACAAATATGTTGACCATTGGATGGGAAGAGGGGATCATGGCGGACAATGTCTCCGCTCTTGGGAGAGAATTGTGGTACTGGAAGGTGTTGGGATATCGAAATTGTCCTCTTTGAAGAGACGCCGAGGGAAACAAGCCAATCTGTACCTGACAATTCCACGGCTTAATCTGGGTGCTTATCTTAGAGATATCCGGTCTGAGGCATATGTCAGCGTAATGCCTCCCGCCGTAAGGGAACTCTGTGGTTTGCCCCGGTTCGTGAAGAAATTTGGAGGCTGAGCAGTTGATAAAGTGAGAAATATTCTCAAACTGGATATTGGGCGGAGTCCAGACATTGTGGAACATAAGCGTGGGCCTGATATATGGGCTCTCCCACGTGTACCATGAAATGGCTGGCGATGGTCTTCGGATGTAAATTGGATACTTCAAATCCGGGGGTAAGTTGATGCCTAAGTTATTCAAGTGAATGAAGCAGTGTTGTTTCCCAAATAGGGTTATGATTTTGGAAAGATTTGGAATGGTTGGATAGAGGTGGTCAGGCGTCAATTGTGAATTATGCTTATCCAGAAGTGATTTTATTGTTTCCGAAATGTTTAGTTTGGAATCTTTGGAGCTGCTGAAGCCAACAAAATTTATCTGGCTGGAACCTTTTTGTAAAGAAATGGAATTCGTGAAATGTAGGATTTTTAATAAAACTAAAATCAAGTTTGTCAGTGAATTCGATCTGGCAATGGAAGTCCCCATCATCAAAATGGAGAATGTTCTAGAAATGTGAAAGTGAAAGAAAGTAAGCAGAATATTTCAAAAGTAATATCACTTGACCGTTGTGGTTTGATATACGCCGAATCATTAAATTTTGGAATTTTGCCGAATATGCCTAGTGCTTTATTGAAAACAGACGCTTCGCAATTAATTTTATTTTAAGAGTGAAACTCCAGAGGAAGATTTGAATTATTAAAGACCTTCACTTCATTTACGATATTTCTCCAAACATATTTTTTGGTTTATGCTTTCTCAATGATCTTGTTTGAAGTATTATTGAGCATTTTAAATTAATTAAATTATGATTGCAATTTCCGGATTATCCCAAAATGTAATTGCAGAGCAGACAAGACCACAGTTTGTTATGTTGCCTGCAAAATAGAGTGCAAAATCCACATGTATTTAATTTGAGTATGAAAGGTAGTGAGACAATAGAACTTATATATTATTAACCTCATTCAACTTTCTTGCTATAGCTACCACTAATCGTTTATGTCGGCTCTTATTGAATATGCAATAAATAATAGAGGCGGAGCTTGAAAATTGGGAAAACAGCAATTTAAAAATAAATGGGCGAAAATTATAGGGCACTTTACGGCGTAAAGTGCCCTATAAAGTTTACGCCTACTTCTCCTTCAGGCTTGGGTGGGGAACAAGGAAAATGGGAACTATTTTATTTTGCGGCATCACTTCCTTTCTGTACGAAGGATTATGAAAGGTATTCAAGTTTTGGCCATTGGAATGCAGTTTAAAATTGGTATAAATATTTCCTCCTCTTTTTTTTTTGTTAAGGGACCTTCACAATTACCTTCGACCTACACTCGCACTCACTATTTGTTACTAGTATGTTTACATTGCATTGTCTATTTATATTTATTTGTATATTTTACAACTACCGGAGTTTATAGTCAGTGGTCATTGACACTGATAATCTCATTTTGGATGCTATTCTATAATTCTATGCCACCTCACTTCCGGGATTTTTGCAAAGGAATACCTAACAAATGACATTGGACATCGGATGTCTCAGCATACCCCGAAAAATAGTCCAGCATTGAACCAGATAAATCATTAAAACTATTTATTAACAATTTTATTCATTATATATTTTGTTCATGTTCAAGGTTACAATTAGTTATTAACAAAGCTATACCATAATTTTATCTCATTGTCAGTAACATTCAACGAAAACAAAAACATCGTATCGTAAATACGTTCATTTCTATCAGAAAGATCAAACACCACATAAGCTTATTTTTTTACACCGAGAAAATAATTAGTAATTAACAGTTATATGCAGTTAGCCATAGCCAGTCGCCCCACAGCAAATCTATATCTTACACTTATAAAGAATTATATAATGTACATAGGTAATCAGATTTTTTAAACCAAACAGCTTTTAAGACAATTTAACAATAATATACATTTATCTTATCAAGAACACAAAATTCTTAACTAACGCAAGAGTACAAAACATAATTCATTATTAATTAGACCGGTTCTTGACAATCCCTCCCTTCCAATTCAGTTCGTTATTCATCCATCCAAGAGCACGAGCCGATCTCCCAGAAGATCCAGATATTTAGGACTGAACTGTAAAATAAACATGAAAACAACCAGCGGTTAATTGTCTTCTGACCGAAAACATAATATTTTGTAGATATAGCAGATTAGGAATTTATAATGATCGATATGACAACAAATTCGAATAGTTCCAACAAAAGACCTACCTGCACGGCTGAATTAGGCAAACGAATCTCGCGAAGATTTTCCATTTCCAAGAAGATGAAATGTGCAGAGAAGTCAGTGAAGGAGAAGCGATGCCGCTTTTGACAATCAGTCTCTACAACAAACTTCTTCAGCTCTACATTAGATATAATTGATCAAAAATATAAATCAGAATTATTTTTATCGGGAATTTAAAAAAATAATTAGTTTAGACAATCATATCAATGAAAACAATTAACATCTCTCACTCGTCAGATTTAGAATTGAGGGCTGACGCCGACGCCGGAAGTTGTTCAGGTCCACGTTCCCAAAATCTTGGAGCTCTCTAATCCTGGTCGAGTCGCGTTCTGAAATGCCACTGAACACGTACTCGGCCCAGCCAGAGATTGTCACCATTCCCTCATTTTCGCGAAAGCTGAGTGACTCGAGATTGACAAAATATTTGAAGACTTTCTCCAGCGTTGTCTCATTCCCGAAGTCCCTGGATGGCGAAATGTGCAGTTCCGCAATGCAAGGGAAGGAGGTCGCCACACTCTTGACAAAGGGTGTGAGGGAAGTAAACTGCCAATTCGGGAGATGAAGGACGGTCAAGGATTCTGGGGGAGACTTTACACTTGAGAGCAAGGTCAAAAGACTATTCACGGAGCTCAATCCCCGAATATTCAAACTCTGCAATTTTGGGAAGGCTTCTGTAAAATCAAACGGAGCAGCAACAGTTAGATTGGGCAACTCCAAATGAGTCAGTTGACGGAGGGGAGGGAATTCTACAATGACTCCTAATTCTTGCTGGTCCCGACGGAGGAAGTCCCAAATTTGCAATTCTTTGAGAGTAGCAGCCTGTCTCTCGAGGAATTTATAAAGGGTTCTGCTTCTGGATGGGATGCCGATCAACTTAAAACATTCCAGTCCCAGTCCGGCATCTGCGAGATTATCGAAAATTTGTTCATCGAACTCCGTGTAAAATTCAAGTCGCTTCACCGTCCTGGGAATCCTCGTGGCAAGGATCGTGCCAAGTTGCTGCATTAGAATGTCTTGGAACTGGTACACCAACTTGAGCATCTCCAATGTCCTCGCCGCATTCAGGAACAGTTCAACCAGATTTGCAAGTGCATAGATTTGACCAACTTTGGCGAGGGGCTGACGTAGCTCTAGATGTCGATGGTCACCGTAGTCCATGCTAAGCTCCAGCGTCTTCAGCTTCTTCATCCTCACTTCGGAGAGGTAGTCCAGCTTCATAATCCTATCAGCGTCGCTGGACCTAATGTCCAGTTTCAGGAATACCAGTTGGGGGCCGCAGAGGAGAAGGAAATCTCGGAACATGACCGGACCCCCGACGTCCCGAAAGACACTCCAACGGAATTCGAATTTCTGGACCGGGATCATTTTAATACAGGACTTGGCCATATCCATGAAGGCAGTGAAAGGCAACCTCCCCTCCGACTTGTTCATTAGGTCATATTCCTCGAAGGTGATGAGGGGCCCAGTGGGTCGGTAAAGCGGGGTAACTGAATCCTTCCATGGCTTGGACACCAGGCGAATACTTAGCACGTCCTTCACCACGTCCTTCCTAGATCTTCGTGTGTCCAGGATGTGGTTGAAGATGAGCTCCAAAATCTAAAGCAGATAGAGGGAAATTAATATGAACCAATCAATTAACAATGCACATGGAAAAACTATTCTGATTTAACACGTTCCCAAATTTGCACCATCTTACATCTTTAATTAACAAACAGGGGTGCGTCGCCCCTTCCACCTCGAACATGTGGGATGAACCCTCCCACCCGGCACCGTTAATCATGATGGCTTAAATGTTAGGTATCACCCAGTTTTGCAATTTCAACTCTGATCCTTTGAACTCAAAAATGCACTCAACTTTTTGTCAAAATATTTTTTTAAAATCTAACTCGGATTAACCAGTCTACCAATAGCATGTAATGACTAATAAAATAACAAAAATACCTAGTCACTTTTTAATGGCAAAGAACAATTCACTTAATTTTTAATTGTGCGGGATTCAAGAAATTACGAGGTAAGTAGAACTAATAAAATAATTAACAAAAAAAACACTGAAATGTACTGAGATAGAAAGCTTCCAACAAAAATCCCGATCCTGATCAGATCATTTGTCCAGCAAAACAAAAAACAGCGGAGGAATAAACTGAATGAACTGAATGAATGAAACTGCGACTATGAGTCATGCATGAGTCATATTATATGACTCATTCATATCGGCTCGGCTTCACTTTTTTTGATTTGATGAAATGAGATGGGGCACTCCGAGAAAATTCGAAGGGTAGCTTGATTGAGCCCAACTATCTCTCTGAATGCTACTAAATTTATTTGTTCAATTTTTATTTTTTGAATTTTTATTTTACTTTCAAACTTTATCATCCAACTATCTTACAGTCATATCATATTCTCTCCCACATGCAACAAAGAACTCAAATCCGCCCAAGTGGCTCATGCACAAAAATCTAACTTGAAAAATAATATTCTTAATTATATACAAAGAATTAAAATTATAATTTTGTATATATCTCCATAGTCCATGTCAACATAATAATTCTTTCATATTACATAACAACATTTAGTTATTTAATTAAATACATGCCCACCCGCATCCCTAGCAATCTTTCATACTCATTTAAAATTAAACCAAGTTCCTCCCAAGTCACTTCAGTTTCCAGAATTGCTGTGATTGAAAAGTTGATGAGCTGCCAGGGCTCTGGATGACACAAACGTGGAAGTACATTTTCCACAGTGAAATCCTCCTCCTGCGATCTTCATCTGGGGACGTTTTGTCAAAATGGCAATTTTAGTAGGTCCATTCCCCTTCTGTCTTTTCCCGGATGTGCTCCCCGTCTCGTGCCATGTAAGGTGCTTGGTCAAGCCGATAGGATGGTGAAAGGAACAATTGCAGTATTTGCATCTGTAGCGCCCATTGGAATGCGCCGCCTACAAACCATATCATAATTAAATAAGAGTTAGAAATCGAATGTTGATTTGATCATGATTATTCTGATTCAAGGAATGCGTTTAAGGAATACTGACTAAGACTAACCTTCATGTGCTGGATGAGGACAGGCTTACGAGAAAAGTTGCAGCCGCAAACCCCGCAAGTAGTAAGTGGCGCCCATGATGTCTTCCGTTGTCTGGCCGTTTTCAGCACCTTCTGTGCCTGGGAAGTAACTGCAGAGGAAATTCGTATTGTTGTAGGTGGTGGCGCTAGTCCTTTTTTGCCTCCGTGATTATTCCCAATATTGACAGGCGATACAGCGTTCCCATTCATGGTCGAACTAGCCGCGGTATTTAATTCCCGGGAATTTGCAGGAGGTTGAGGGAGTTGATTCTTTGCTCCAGAATAGCCTATGCAATACCTTTTATGATTGGCCAGCCCACCCGAACTTGCAAATCTACATGGGCATTTGTCACAACGGAATTCCCCCTGGTGAAAGTGGGACTTCTGGAAAAGTAAAATAATAAGTTTACATAAAATTAGGTTGCTGACAGGAACGGTCGCATGATAATACCCACAAAGACAATTGATTTTCGGACAATTCCCACAGCAGGAATTGCCACAGTGCCAACTGCCACAATTAAACTATTGCCGCAGTGATAATTCCCACCTTCTGCAAATTGCCACATGCGTCAACTGCCACAAACAACCAATTGCCGCATAGGCAATTGGCATATCCACAATTAAAAAAAAAAACCAAAGGCAAACGTAATTTGTAATGTATACTAGTAGCCCAATGTTTCCTCAGCTAATGAATTGTATGTAATTTGAAGCACACCGCTTGTTTCATGATAGGTTCATATATATGTTTAAATATATACCAGCTAGGTCAAGGTATTATTAGAAGTCAAACGTTAGAATAGTGTGTGCCGTTAACTTCTGATGATTGGATCTACTAACTAACAGCAGTTTGTGAATGCGTTGAAATTAAATAAATATTTTACGTGATACGGATTTTACCAATTAAAGAAATGTCACTCATAAGGAGTTAAAACTTCGTTCCTAAGTAGTTTGGTATAATTATAGGCACTTTCAATTGGGAATGTGGCAATAGTAGATGTGGCAATTGTCGCATGTGGATATTAACCAAATGTGGCAGTTTTATTTGTGGATATTGGCAGAATGTGGCAATTGTCGAATGTGTATATTGTCCAAATGTGGCAATGGTCTTGCGGCAATTGCGACAATGTGGCAATTAAATTTAGGCAATTATCCTGACACCGACAGGAACACCAGCAAATAAACTGTGAGGACTGTGCAGAGTAAATAAGACAAACCTTTTTATGGCCATATATTGTTGACCTGTAACCAAAACGCATATGACATATGTCACACTCAAATAGTTTCCCTGTGGCGGAACTGCATAAATCAGAAATCATAAAAAAAAATAAGTAAGTCTAGTGACTAGTATTTCAAATAACGAATATAATTTTGCGAATATTTTTAAGATTGAAACTTAACCTGGGTGTGGACTGACAATGAACTTGGTTATCAGGACTTGATTCTGTCGCAACCGCATTATCATTTTCGAAATCACTCACTGCTAATGATGAAAACTGACATAGTTGACCATGTCTGTTCAAGCCCTTTTCAGAAGTGAAGCTGCAGGTGCAATCATTGCACTTGAAGGGACCACCGGTATGGCTTGCCTAAACATATTTTGGATTTCATATCGTAAATTAAAATATTTGTTCCTAAGTTTTGCACTTTATTTTATAATTTATGGTAATTGATGAATTACCTGAATGTGGGTAACTATCGCAGATTGTAGGCGAAATCTGGCTCCACACAGGTCACACTTGCAGGGCTTCACGTTTTGATGAATTAGCATGTGCCCTCTGGTCGCAAAATAAATCATATTAATTAAGCAAAAACTAACAAAAAAATAAAAGTTTACGGATTCAGATCACCAACCTCAATGTCTGTGGCGTGCTTAATAGTTTCTTGCAAACGGAGCATTCATGCGTTCGTTTGGTTTTCCCATTAGGTTGGTCTAAGCCAGTGCCCAGTTTATCAGACTGATTGCCGTTAGGCTCTCCGGTCCTCAAGTGAACAGCCCAGTGATGCAATTTAAGCGACTTCGGGTTGGAGAATCCGCCGTTGCACACATCGCAAAAATAACTAGGCGCTGATGAATGTGCCATTCTCTGGATTTAAAAATAAAACCAAATTACATTTTTACATGGACATGGGAACCAAGTCTTGAGATTAACTTTAAAGAATTTTAACAGTGGGCCATAATATACCTTGTGGCGATATAAAGCTGAAGATAATGAGAAAGTGGCTGCGCATTGATCACATTGGTGAGCTGGTTCCTCAACGGGATAGCCAAGATGGCCGTTGCTAGAAAAATAAGGAAGCATTCCAATAATTAGGACAGGACAAAATATAATATTTTTTATAATAAATTTTATTATGATAGATGTAATAAAATACCCTTCTGAACTATCTTCCTTTGCTGGAGTTGGTGTCCTCTTCTCCAGTGGAGCAGGAGCT
>JAQIXQ010002230.1:0-11279 GCA_034700485.1 Pseudosinella alba | reverse complement strand
ATAGTCTGCGCCTGTGTGGCCTGTAATATGAAATACCTATGCAAGTCATACCTAATTACTAATTATGCAGCATACTACATGATATGGATTTGAACATGCTTATGTCGTATCCGACCCATCGACCTTTGACCTTCTCGGAGGACCTTTAATTGAAACTCGGTCATACAAAATGAATGCTCGACAGTAACAGTTAGCTGCTTTGCATTTATGTCTGCTGCTGAACTGCGCATGCAGCTTGGCCTTGGCGGTACCAATTGCTTCCAGTCAAATTCAAGCAGTTACTTATGCTTTTACTTTAATTTTCATTGCCAGCTTTCTCCGAACGCTTATCAACCGACATGTTCATGTTTCGTTTATTATTTTCACCGTTAGACTTAAACTTGTCGTTGGAGCACTCCGACGTTATATTTGCTAATTCTAATCATTTGAGTACACTCGAGTGTACTCAACAGGAAATATCCAGTTCATGTTCATAAAAAGCATGTCATTTTTAAATGTAGCCATACATGGTAATATACAATACTCCATAGTCCATACATAGTTCTAAGAAATTTAATATTTGGTTTGCTATTGAACTTTCCAAAAAAATTGCATTCTGACTTCCGGTGCGGTACAAAAAAAATACATAACTTGAACGTTCGTGACCAGAGCAAATGGCCGGAAATACAGCCATGCTTGCCATGCCATACAACAGTTAACAATAATATCGCAATGGGTCTATGCTACTAATCATGACACCAATGACAAGAGGTCGGATTAATGTCAGGCCATGTTCCTCATAATATGGGTTTCCATAGACAGCAAACTGCATATTAGTTGCAGTATAACTGCAACTAATAGAGTGCCCTGTATGACCACGATCGTCATGATCGATCATCAATTCCTTCAGAGAAAAGCCATCAAACTAGTATATCAAACCAAGAATAATCACAACGACGAGGACAAGCATGCCATTCATTTTAACGTTGGACTAGATCATTTTGCCATAATCATTTGAATTGGCTGAATGGCGTAACATAGAGTTAAGCCACATGATATTGCATTACTGTTTTCGATTTTAATTCAGGCGAAAGTGGAAGCATTTAATCAGTTCCAGAAAGGAAAGCATATTATTATGCACTTTACGATGACTATTATGTATTCCCAATTTAACGTCTTTAAAATTAGGTAATAAGTTACATGAGTTAATATAGTGTACATATTTTTGAGTCATTGTCATTACAAGGATAGGGTAACTGACCCTCACACGCGCACCATTCCACATAACTATTTCTGCTTTTATAGCCAATTGTTCTATGTAACTTTAATTGCTGGTAAGTGGAATATTCCCTGAATTTCCCTGTCACAAAAATGTTTGGTATTGTATTCGCATAATGACCTTTGTTGGATTTGGGGCAGAAGACCAGTACATCCCGATTTTGTCGCTTCTTGAGAATTGGGAAATTATTTTTCGGTTTTATCTGCCGATATCTATATCTACCTATATGCATTCGCAATATTATACCAGTGCATTGCGTGCAATATGAAAATTTCATAATGAAATGCATATGCAAAGTTTATGAAGTACGGTTATAATTTTAATTTAAAAAAATGACATATGCGACCGTTTTCCATGAAAACTTCTTGAAAATTACCTTACATTCTCCACTATTTGCTATGGCACTTGGCAACTTGACAAATTCAATCATTGTTTTCCCTTTACTTTCACTGTCAACTTTCTCCGGATATTTATCAGAAGCCTCATTATTTGCCTCCTCGTTTATAACTTGAATTGCCAGCCCATTCTATTGACCTTGTTGCTTCCCTTAATTGTGCTCTGTCTTGATCCTGTCCTGAACGCATCCAATACCAACAGACTACCCGGTTCAGGTATTTTTAATCTAGCCATCCATGTTAATATAGCATATAAGCATGGCTATGATTAGGCATTATTCATGATTTTGGATTTTAATTGGGTGAAAGTGGAAGCATTTAGTCAGTTCCAGAGAGGAAGGCATGTAAAACACACGATTTTGAGGGCGATTTCATGGATAATTATGTAAATCCCAATAACGTGTTTGAAATTATGTACATTATAATTAACATGACTTGCGTAATGCACGTTCCCACCTTCGACCTTGAAAATGATATGCATACTTTGACACTCGGAATTAATGGTCTTTTGTAATCTCACAAGACAGCAGTAAAATGAGGCGTATTTATGCATCTGCGTCATCCACATTCTTCATTAATCGTAAAAGTTACGTTATGCCATTCTCATTTTAAGACATAGATATATGACCATGCGACGACTGACGAAAAACAAAATGCCGTAATGCCTATGACTACAGTCGGGACTATAATTCAAAGCTAGCGAACTTCTCAAAATATTATTACTTGATTTACATAATATGCTTAACCGATTATTGATTTAACAAAAATGAGTGAAGGTTATTATTTAAACAGCCAAATCCAGCAATATTAACTTTCTTTCAATTGTTTGATCATTCGCATCAACACACAATCCTGATCTTCCGGTAGGTTTTTGATCGGGTTGTATTATAGTAGCCTCTAATTAAATATAAAAATTGCAACACAACCCATCGTAATTAGCCATACATAATGTGTTCGCGTTAACTATAGACGTTTTACGGTGAATTGATATGCCTATACCAGTACACGGGCAAATATCACTACCACAGCCTACGTAAAATTACCTGAGCGTCATGATTGATATATGATAATATTGATAATGATGATGTCTTGCGCAAGCACAATTCGGCAAGAAATATTTCTCAATCGCTAATCAAAGCAAATGCTTACAAATCTCGTTACATTAATACCTGAACGTAATCCGAATAAAACCTGACGCTAAATTGTATGATATTTTTTATCACGTAATGACATGCATAGCCATTCAACCTCCTCACACCTACATTGATTTTAACTATGTGCTAATTATGCTACCGCTAATAACTTAGGTATTTTAGTTAAGGGATGGATGCTTTCAACCCGGCCAAATCAAATCTAATCTTATGAAGTATTGAATTCCAAGCATTATTTTCTCGTTCTAATAATGACCTAGTACATGGGAAGGGAACTATCTATTCGGACAATCCAAACAAAAATATTATATAAATCGGAAATAAGAAATAAAATGCACAAACAATTAAAACTTACATGATATTTAGGAAAAAGTCTTGAATGAAAAAGAATCCTCTGACATGCCATGGCAACAGTCCGCTCCTCTGTTTCCTCCTCTTCCGCTTCATTATTTCTACTCGGCATCTACTTAATTTAGACCATTCGGGCAACCTCATCTACATTCTCCAAATAAGATCTGCTGCAAAATCATCTCATAGTACATTGCTCTGCCAGTGACGTCCATTTGTTGAATCTATACATCCGGTGATAACAGGTAGTTCATCAGGTTCACCTCAGCATTCGAGTCCTGGGTGGACGTCGTCCTAACCTGTATCATGGGATTGGAACATGTGAAAATTTAATATTTGGTCAAGAAATACATGAGCCATATCTAAAATAAACTTCAATTTAAACCTTATCTGCAGACCTGCGGCATCCCTTCCAGTATTTTCTCATTCAGTTCAGTTCTGGTGGGCGAAATCACGACCCACGTCTTGAAGAGGTTGGAAACATTGAGAGCATGGTTAATCTTCACCGACGACATCCCGATGATCATAATCCTCCTCCTAGAACTTTCGAATGACTTTCGCACTCTCAGTCGCCTTATCAGTCTGATGTATAACCATGTCATTCGCACCCAGTACCAGCGTCACGCTTTCGAACCCTTACTTGACGTCATATGCCATGTCATGGCATGATATGATACAATCATAGCACAAATCGAAGGACGCTAATCTCCAGTGTTCAGTCATTCAAAAAGATCACTATACTATACATACTCACTTACATAAACAAACAATTTTTAATCACTTTCATGATATCCTCAACAATAGTAATTACGCTAATTGTGACTAAAAGTCGGCTCTCATTAAATACGAAGTTAACAGCTAGCATTTTATAGCAGTAATTAAATGACTATTACCACACAGCACACAGACATAACTTAATCAAAACAAATGAATCATTTGAAATGCTATACCTAAAATCTAAGACATCCTACGAAACGAGAGGCGTAACTTTAATTGTTTAACTAACTAAAAATGACTGGAGAATCTGTTTTTCAAGCCATGAGACATAATCATGTCGTGATCATTATCATTAATTGTTTTGCAACCAACCGTATGCCTGACCTATGCCCTTATATACAGCTAAATAATTAGTCACTACCAAACTGGTTTGTAAAGTCATTATACAAATAAAATTTATTATACTATTTGCAAAAGGAAAAATTAGATTATATTATGCAATATATTTATATAATGTTTGCAATTTGCGTTAAATACACTATAAAATATATTTATAATTGTAGCTCTTTTTCTAAACAATGTTCGTTATGGTAGGTAAGTAATAAAAGTAATAATAAGGTATAGTGTATATAATATTTGACTTGATTCTTCTGGACAACTATTTGGATTTGGTTTGGTAAAGTCAAAAATGACTAAAAATCAAAAACTAATTAAAAGTAGCACTACTTAACTGTAAGATTAAGATGAACACAACCAGTAACTAGACTTGCCTTTTAACGGATTAGACTTTGAATAGATCGAGGAACTCCAATTTCTCCCTTTCCCCACAAAACCATCCCCCTCGAAATATTCCTTCAGTTTCATTCCAGTCTTTTTTATTCCCACGAAGGCCTCCTTGGTTAAAGTCATGGGGATCTTCTTGTTGACGAAGAAGGGGTGGAACATGATGAGCTTGTCAAGATTTTCTTTGTCCGGAGTTTCCTTAAGTATGGTTCCGTCGTTACCGTCACAGATCATCTTGGCTTTTCCTTTCACCTCGGTTGATGAACCTCGACCTCGCATAGGAAGGATTTTTGACTCCCGAGTGTTCAGAATCCATCCCCTTCCTTCGTTGACAACATCGCCTCCAAAATCCAAAATGAGAAGCGCAAAACAAACAGAACTTGTATGGAAGGGTGAAAGCTCGTTCTGCGAAGATGTCCCCATCTTCGGATTGCTCCTTTTGATTGACATGAAACTTATTTTTCTTCCCCGAGTTCTTCCAGGATTGAGCAAAGTGTGGATTCTCAGCAAAGCCAATGTCAACCTCCTCATCAAAAAATAGCCTCCTGTGCGGTCGCTCGAACACTCTATCGGTAGTGGGGATGAGTCCTTCATTTTGGAGGAACAGCATTAGCAACAAACTCCAGCCCATTGATATTGACCCATCATCGGCATCGCATCATCGATATCGCTATCAACACCGAAAATGAAATTGACCTTTGCCCAGTAATATGTCAATGCCAGCACAGGGGAGGAGCGTGGGTCAAACCCGATCAAGTACTTGATGGAACGGATAGTTTGAGCTTGAACAAGCTGGGTGGGATTGCTGAGGATTTTCCCTTCAAACAAGCCTCCAGTTACAAATTTGACATTGTAGTTGAGGCACCCTTTTCCTTCGACATGCTGATGATTTCGTTGGAGAGGAAGTACAGCCCTCTTCGAGTTCGCCCTGTGACTTTGTCACGAAGCTTCCCTCCACATACCAATTGCGTAGGTGCTCCAGCCAGGCCGACCGTCTCCGGAAGCCACTGCAAAACCGGCAGTGGAAGACTAATTTAAACTCTGCATAAAAACTGCATTTTTAACCGCTAACTAACTGGGGACAGCTACCTAACTAACTAAACTGTCCTAGGCTACCATCAATGATACCAATTACTTAAAACTTAAATTGTCAATTAATTTTTACTTGCTCGCTCATTATCTTTTCGTAAAGAAAGACTCCAAAAAAAGAAAACATGTTGCCTTTTGCTCGAACAACTTTCAACTTTACATCAATAAAACACCCAATATCACCCAAAGCATATTATTAATGAAATTTCTTCCCTGGCAAAAATTCAAATTGATGCTGTACTATGAGAAATCTGGATGAATATGGTAGGGATGTCATCGCAACTTGTTGCCGTTCAATGCAAAATGAAATGCAACAAAGACAAAAAGAACTGAGGCTTAAACAAGCGGAAAGAAAAGGGCTACATGTATGAAAATAAGTAGGTAATTAAATTCATAAAAAGTTAATGTTAAATATTAAATTTCAATACATAGGCAGTTTATTTAAACTATTAAACCATAAATTCATTCATCATCATATCAACGACAATTTAGAGCAGTTGGATCCGTGGTAGGTAAGGTGGGTCGTATTGGTCTGGGGCATGGCATAGCTACTACTAAAAGCTATTTGTACTTCCGGCAAAAAAAAATAGTTTATTGTTGCTGCCACTAACGGACAAGGACTAAACTGGCTAATGATAAATTAATTACAACTCATTCCTGTATTCAAGATTACTTGAGAAGTCTATCTATAAAACACATTCAAACAAACCTATTATAAAAGCAGCGGAATTTTCTTTTGCATCAAATAATCATCCATAACTAACACGTTCATCCAAACAACAATACATATTACGAATTAGGCCGCCTAACAGTTAATTAAGGAAATGACATTTCACGGAATTTTTTCACTACTTACTATTGACTTCATCCGAATCATTATTAATGCTTCATTAATTCATATATTTTGTTAATAGGGGAAACAGGAAATGACGCTTAATTGTGAGCGGATTGATGATGTTGGATATATGTCGATGTTGATTTCCCTCTCATGCCGTGAATTCCCATCATTGATGCATGTGACCATTGTCGATGGGTTAAATTGGGTTATAATACAATGCATGAATTATACTTAATTTTCCCATTATTTATCAATTCCTTATTAACATCGAATTCACACATAAAAGGGGCTATATAATTTTCATTCATACTATGTAGATACCATGCAATGAGAATAGGAATCTTGAATCTGAGATCTTCTCCATTGACCATCCTTATTATAGAATAGGTAATTATTTTCGCAGTTAAGTACATATATCCCAAACTTTCGCGTGCATTAAATGCCCAATGCCAAAATGGACAATGATGCCTTTTTGATAGCGACGATTGCATGACCGTGCGTGGGAAATGCGTGGATTTATCACAAGATGACGATGATTTATGCATATATTTATATATATGTCCAGAAAATTGACTTATGATAATAAATGAGCGTAACTTGAATTTGATTTGAAATGAAAGTGTACGAATGCATTTTTATTTGTCGCAAAATTTCCAAAAGGAAAAAAAATGAATATTCTCGAGCTCGTAGGCAATTTCATTTTTTACAATTAAGTAAGATAGTCAAAAAGCTCACCTCAACGACAGTCAAATGCAGGTCCAGTTAATTGAATGACACATTTGTGCTAAAATTTCAAAAATTGTAAACTATTTGAGCAATTTTTTTTTGTTTGCATAAAAATATCCCTCAATTTTTGTTTAACCTGGTTGTTTACTGAATTATTTCATTGTTTCCACCATCCCATTATATTAATTATTGTCAATGAATGGCAATATGGACTTGACAAGAGATCTGAGTGCGGGGCAAAGCCCTTCAACTTCCGCCAACTTCCTCGGGATTGAATTCGCCCCAAAAGATATCCCCTGGCGGAGGCGCCACCAGACCCTCGGGGCAATTACTGTGTTTTGCCTAGTCCTTGTTTGGCCTTTGACCTGCTATCCAATACTGGTGTCAACTGTATTCCTGTTATTGTTCTTCCAGTGCTATGGAACCGCTACCATGTTACTTAGCTTCGTGATCCCATACATGATCTGGATATTTCTAATCGACATGGATACACCCCACAGGGGAGCAAGGTCATCAAAATTTGTCCGTGGCTGGGAAATATGGAAGCAATTTAATGATTATTTCCCCATCAAACTAGTGAAGACGGTTGATTTGGATCCAAAGAAGAATTACCTATTTGGGGATCATCCCCACGGTCTGATATGTTTTGGGGCATTCGGATGCTTCGCGACGGATGGGAATCAAGCTGAGAAACTGTTCCCAGGATTTAATTTCTCCTTGCTGACCTTCGACCCCAGTTTCACTTCCCCAATCTCGAGAGATATCTTCCTCTTATTAGGCATTTGCTCCGCCTCTCGGAGAAGCATGAACCATTTATTGAGTCGAGAGGGTGGAGGAAACATTGCCGTTTTAATCCCAGGCGGGGCTGCTGAGGCATTGGACTTCTGTCCTGAAGCCAATATCCTCCAACTGAAGGAGCGGAAAGGGTTCATCAAATTGGCCTTGCAAAATGGGTAAATATTTCCCCATGAGTTTGTCATTTTTAATGCCAATTTAATTATAATTAACTAATTTCTCTGTGTGTATATTTTAGATCGTCCCTCGTCCCAGTATTTTCATTTGGGGAGAACCAACTTTTCAAACAGGTTCGGAATCCTCGGGGCTCCCTCTTGAGAAGGATGCAGGACACATTTCAAAGGGCTTTTCAAGTCCCCACCCCAATTTTCTACGGTCGGGGGATATTCCAATATACGCTGGGCCCTTTGCCCAGAAGACATCCGATAACCGTCGTTGGTAAGAGTTTGTTTCAAAAAATAGATATAGCTCAACTTTTAAAGGGATTCATATTGCATCATCCATCATCGATGAGTTGAGTTCATTGTTCTTTTTTTTTGTTTAATATAGTTGGTTCCCCCATTCCCGTGGAAAAAGTTGACCAGCCCACACAAGCTCAGATTGATGAGCTCCATGAAAAATATATGACTGCTTTGAAGGAACTGTTTGATAATCATAAGGACAAATACTCAACGAGTCCAAATGATAAACTTGTTATAACGTAGCTTTTGATGCCACCTAAGAATCCCAGGTATTAATTAGCTATGTTGTACTTGCATATTCAGTATTAAGAGTATTAAGCACATTTCAGCAATTCAGCAAAGATTCCATATGATAAACAGTCAATGATTAATAATATTGCACAAAGTCTAATCATAAGCATCTTTTATAAAACATTAAGCCCAACTATAGTTGCAGACAAACGAGAACAATATCAAAAGCTCAAAGAGTCATCCAAATTAAATCATCATATGCGTAGCTAATAACTTCAAGCATATTACAGGTTACGAAATGTAGTGTAGTCCAGTCAATTTCACGGAGTTCCCTCCGTTTATATCTCTAAACAACAAAATAAAATTGCAGGTTTTGCTAATTGTCTTGGAAAATCTGGAAGTTGAATGAACTGATGTTGATCTGTTGAACGTTGATCTACACTCTCAATCTTCGCTGCAGTAATGGACGAACGTGACTTTCGTTATATGCATACGTATGTCATAAATTAAGTATATGCCTAATTTTATTATTGGAAATTACAAACAAATGAGTTTGGGTCTTTATCTCTCGTCTGGCGATATGGTCAATTAGGCATATATTTTCAATTTATAGATACTAATCTCAATCTCCCTTTACTTAACTGAGTTGCGTTACTTTAACAAGGATCCAATTGATGATGTGATTACAAGCTTTCTTAATATTTGGGCGATATTTAATCAAGAAGCATTGCCAAATAAACAAGAAGCATTGCCAAATAAACAAACAGAATAGAACATTCTCAAATTGAAAGAGTCATATTATTATGTATCAGTCTAGTCTGGATTCCGTATCGGTCAACAAGTTTAAAACCATCTCCCTAACAGGGTTGAAATTTAAAACTTTCAAAAGTAATAATATTTTTTTCAGGATCTAATTTGTTTTCCATAATAGTACCAATAAAATAAATGATATGAGCTTGGTAAGGAAATTGAGTGGGGAACAAGGTCACACCTCCGTCCGCAACAATCCCAAATATATCCACTGGGAACTGTGTGTCCAACTCCTGGGGGTAATGTTCATGTTCTTCCTAAACAGCGGATGGCCTTTGACCTGCATTCCGGTGCTGATCCTTATGTTGTCAATCCTGTTTTATTTCCAGTGTTACGGACTCCTTGTCCTAGAATTTACCTTCCTCATCCCGTACATGATTTGGATGCTCCTTATCGACATTGGCACACCCCACAAGGGGGCTCGAAAATTCGTTCGTGACTGGGACGTATGGAGGCACTTTAATCAAGAAGACGGTTGATTTGGATCCAAAGAAAAATTACCTATTTGGGATCCACCCCCACGGTCTGATCTGATTTGGTCTGATCTGTTTTGGTGGGTTGGGCTGCTTCGCAACGGATGGGAATGGGGCTGGGAAGCTGTTCCCAGGAGTATATAACTCACCGTGAATTTATTTTGCACAGACTGCCTGAGAAGAACTATTAATGACGGCTAGAGCTTTTAAATCTCAACTAATAGTATGGCTATGTTACCTGGGAGGAGGTGTCCGTTTAAGCAAAAAATGTTTAACACTTCAGTAGGTTCAACAGATCAGTAGTTTGTATGAATATTTTGGCAGACTTTAATTACGAATATGAATACAAATAAATTGATAGTGTATGAAAACTAGCTTCCTATATCGACCACATTTTAAAAAATGCATACACAGCAATTTATTTATACAACTTCATATGTATAACATCTGGAAAACTCAACATATATTTAAGTTCTTGATTTGAACAGAAATTGAAACATTCTACAAAATCATGTTTACAATAATTTGATTTTACAAGGATCATCCACAATATTTAAATTGACGCCGATTTATGACGGCAGCTTTCTCTCAAGACAATACATGCTAAAATTTAAATCAACACGTAAGCAATAATCAATAATCAATCACATCTTATCTTCACTTATCATTCTTCTTAGGCCCATTTCCGGTTGGCTTTGACAGCTTCCTATTCTAAATTTACAGAGGAGTTAAAAACAAAACAAATAAAATTATTCCCAACATACGTATTAGACAATATTATCGCAAATTAATAAAATAATGGTTAAGCTTAAATGTCTACGAAAATGTGTTCGTATTACCGCCACGAGGATGATTTTGAAAGCGAGTTCCATCGCAGTGTTAGAATCGGCCGGTGCAACCTCTCGGAAGCGTTCACATGCTCGGATCTCTTCAGAACAGCTAAATTCGCAATTTAAATTGTTAGCACACATTACCCCAGTTTGGTTAATCAGCTCAGCATTAAAAGCAATTCTTAAATTGAGTAAACACTCTTTTAGTTGGTATAGCATTTATCTTAGTTAGTATCTTTAGTATCTTCTTGTAGTTTATTAATAGTAGGGGGCGAGATAATGCGTTCATGGACAGAGCTCAGCTTTTGGATGTAGGCGAACTACATCAAAAGGAGCATTTTGAGACCAATTCATAAACACATATTTCACATATT
>JAQIXQ010002229.1:0-11282 GCA_034700485.1 Pseudosinella alba | reverse complement strand
AAGAATCTGAATTTGTCTGTAGATCAGAGTCAAATTCATTAATTCATCGTCTCCACTTCCCTGAGACTTCCGCTGTCTCCCAATTTGATTATGCTCATCCCTGTAAACCTTGAGATATGCGTCGAAGCAGCAGCTTGTGGCCAGCATTACGTTACAGTTGAGCATCATTGGATAAATGGAGAAGGACCACATGATAAAGTTTAGCAAAGCATTCCCAGCTTTTTTCAACATTTCCAGAGCTTCCCCACCTGGGAATGAATTGCTGGAACATTCCCCAAGATACCAGAATCCAAAGTGGCTGGCCAAACAAGGTTTGATCCAAACAAAAGTAAAATTGTACAGAAATGGTAAAAAGACGACACTCCAGTAAAGCAAGGCCATGCATAGCTTCACAACGCGATACGTCATATCTTGTGGCCACCGACCTGGGAAATTATTTACATTTTTTTAAACAATGAGTCCATGACACAACTTCCATGAAAATAATACCATCAAACATCCTTACGGTCGTTAAATTCCTTTGCAAAACTGAACAGCCCATTCAAATATTCGACAAGAGAAGCATCCTTGTAATAGTACTCCAGTAGCAAGCACATATTTAGCAGAGTCCCGACTGAAACGAACAGGTTAAATGTGCTTGCAGTCATACTGCTACATCCAAGCATGGCAATGGACTGAATTGTTATCGTGATAAATACAAATAGTGCGAGGATGACACCTAATTTATGGAGAGCTATTTTATACCGTTTCCGGATTAATTGAAATTCTTGTCGTTCTTCATTCCAGCAGACAAGTACGCATAGGTGGAAACCTGTCGTCTTCAAACTCTGGGCAAGGATGGGCAGAAGTGTATCTTTGGTGAGCATGATGCTGATGAGATGAGGATAGGCAGTTAAAACAATTGAGTAAATGGAGAAACGCACGAATTTTTGTAATTGCTAATTCTGTAATAAAATTTGCTTTAACTTTAAGCCTACTCAAACCAAACCTATAATATCGAAACAATTATTATCGCATTCTAATTGATAATGGCCTCTTGCACATCAAATTACGTACTGAACATTATCTAGTAGTCACAAGCAATGACTATGACAACTTACATGGGTTGGGCAGACTGAATAATGTCGTTTTATTCCATGTCATGCGTTTCATCAAGAACACATTAATATACCGATATAATACATAATATATAATTGATAGCATCCATTTTATCAATAATGTTGCATATTTTATTTTATGCTTTGCTCCTGTTTCTAGCATTATCAAACAAAAATGGATGGAATGCTAAGCTTGTTAATTCCGATAACTTTGCTTTTGCAGAAGGGTTTTAGTCCTATACGGCAGTATGATTAGTTCAAGTTTATACAAGTTAGTGTACATTATCATATCATCGGAAAATTAACCGATATGAATTGTATAAATAGATCATCCCACCCCGGCCACTTCAACAAATCCTCTCATCGTCCGTTAATTTTGTATATAATTGATTTGATCAGTTAAATAGTTGATGATAAGCTAGTTTACGAATCCTTCCGTTCTTCTAAATGTGTAACCACCCTATCACAAGTTTTAGACTTCTAATATGATATGGGTGGATAAAATAGTTGGTACGCTGACTAATATGCATTTTGCAATATCCTGCCGATTGCGTAAATTAATTATTCTATCCATACATTGAATTAATCCCCGACATTAGGATAATGCATCAATTCATAACAGACAACATTAATCAAATTATTTATTAATGCCCCAAGTCAAACTAAGCAAGCAAGATAGTCACCATCCACAAAACATCATCACTTAATCATCAGCAACTACTTTGCCGTGTAAAGTTGATTCAACATTCTCTACCGCATTATCATTATTGTAAGTAAGGTCCTTACTTACAATGACATGGGAAAATGAAACTTAAAATCAAAAATAGATTGAGGATAAAATATACATGTTAGTAAATCAGCTACTACTTTACATTTTACGTAACGTCTGATGATGACAAACCAGCATTCAATTCAATAAGAGCAAATTCACAGTCTGCGTCAGGACAAAATCTTGATAATGTAGAGGTGTCACACACTCAATGAAGTTGCTCACCCCAACATTAAAATGTATATCCCGGCATGACAAGTGAAATTTCCTAATCCACTTGGGCTTAAACCGAAAACTCTCCTCATTCCTAACTTGCCCCAATACCTCCAAAGACAACTGCCTCACCTTCCCCATCAACGCCACGATTGAGAAGTTGGCCATCAATGTATCGACCACTCCAATAAAGGCAAATCCCAGAATAGTAAAATATTCTCTAGACTTTGGGAACGAGATGAAAATGTACAATACAATGATCTGAATAACCACAACGTACAGGGATAGGATAACCATGCCGACCTTTTGGTGGATGTCGTTGAACATGAGGGAAAGAATCTGAATTTGTCTGTAGATCAGAGTCAAATTCATTAATTCATCGTCTCCACTTCCCTGAGACTTCCGCTGTCCTCCGCTGGCTCATTCTCCTCACTTCCTCGGATTTTGGAGGTTCTCAGCCACCTCGGTTGTCTCCATAATTTATCATGCTCATCCCAGTATACCTTCAGATAAGAGTCAAAACAGCAGATTGTGGCCAACATTATGTTGGCTTGGAGCATCACCAGATGCATTGAGAAGGACCACAGGATAAAATTCATCAAAACATTCCCGGCCTTTTTCAACATTTCCAGGTTGATCGACGACGACCCAATAGTGACCGTAGTTCCGGAACATTCCGCAAGATACCAAAATCCAAAGTGGCTGGGCAAGCAAGGTTTGAACCAAACAAAAGCAAAATTGTACAAAGATGGGGTGAAGACGAGACTCCAGTAAAGCATTTCCATACAGAGCTTCCCGACCCGATATGTCCTATCATATTTTGTCCACCTGCCTGAGAATGAACACCCGTATTTTTTTAAAAAATTAAACAGATTTAATGAAAATGGTAGTATCCTGCATTCCTCCTTACCATCGTTAAATCTCTGAGCAAACTTTAACAGTCCATTCAAATATTCCACAAGCGAAGCATCCTTGTAATGGTACTCCAGCAGCAAGGCCATATTTAATAGACTCCCGATTGAAATGAATAGGTTAAATGTGTTTGAAGTCACACTGCTTCTTCCAATCATGGCAATGGACTGAATTGTAATCGTGATGAATACAAATAGTGCTATTAAGACACCTAACTTGTGGAGAAATATTTTGTACCGTTTCCGAATTAAGTCAAATTCCTGTCGTTCTTCATTCCAACGGACAAGTACGCATAGGTGGAAACTTGTCGTTTTCAAACTGAGGGCAAGGATGGGCAGGATAAAATCTTTGGTAAGCATGATGCTGATACTGGAATGATGATGATGGATGAGGACAAGCTAGTGAAACAATGTAGTAACTTGAAAAGTAAACTTCTTGGCTATCAAATTACAATGTTCGTATTTGCTGCTTACCAATTCAAGACTGATATGATATGGCATGGCCAAATATTTGCGATTATTTTTTTAAAAATCATTTTGGTTCGAACCAACTAAAATGATATGTTTAGATGGATAGAACCTCTGTTGTTTATTGAATGGTTGAATGATTAAAGATGAGTAATTAAATTAATAAGCCAGCAATGTCTTTTATTTGTGGATTGGTAGCACTGCTATTAACTATTAGCAGGAACCAAAATGCCAATGAATGGGAACAAAGAACGGGAGGTGGTAATTATTAAAACGCAGCAAAAAAGGTTTCTTGATGGAAGTTTTTTTACGTGACAATACCCGCTGTGTTTTAATTAACGGGCACTGACCATTAGCTCTCCTACCTCTAGGTAAACTATTTAATCTAATTGCAGGAAGGTAAGACACTTTACATGGACCGAGTAATAATAATTGATTCCAATTAGACATGTTTGAAATACGTATCACTATGCAATAATTATTGATGAAGTTTTATTCCGTCGTTTACTACAAAATTCCGTTTTAAATAGTATGATATTTATTCTTATTTTGTCCCATGTCTAGATCAACAAACAAAAATAATTGTTTGGAGTAAAGCTATAAGCTTGTCCAGATAGTTTTGCTTGTACGGGATATGCCCACATACCAATTACATTGCCATAAGTTCAAATTTTATAAACAATAATACTCATCGTCATCAAAAACAATAAATCTGCAATTCGTCAAGCACCTCTTCCTGTTAATTAATGTCACGATCGAATATCTTGCTCCCAACCAGCAGTAGCGTAGAACCCTATCTAGGTAGACAAGCCGCAGCTCATCTTTGAACATATTAAATTTTCAGCTTGTAAATTTATTACATATATATGTGGTCTACCAATAACATGGACGGAGATGGAACATGCAATATGATAATATAAATTTGGTCTTTAAAATAAAATAAATTTTTTTAAAATTTATTTATGTTCTAAGTATGACGGTAGACCAGCACTTAATTCAACAAGAGCAAATTCACAGTCTGTGTCAAAACAAAATCTTGATAATGAAGGGGTGTCACACACTCAATAAAGTTGCTCACCCCAACATTAAAGTGAATATCGGCACAAGAGGAGTGAAACTTCCTAATCCACTTCGGTTTAAGCCGCATATTCACATCATTCTTAACTTGCCCCAGTACTTCCAAAGACAACAGTCTCACCCTTCCCATCAACGCCACAATCGAAAGGTTGCTCATAAATGTATCGACTACTCCAATGAAGGCAAATCCCAAAATAATAAAATTTTCCCTAGACTTCGGGAATGAGATGAAAATGTACAAGAGAATGGTTTGAATAACCACAACGTACAGGGCCATGATGACCATGCTGACCTTTTGGTGGAGGTCGTTGAACATCAATGAAAGAATTTGAATTTGTCTGTAGATCAGCGTCACATGCATAAGCTGATGGTCTCCACTTCCGCGGATTTTGGAGGACTGCCTCTGTATTTGAACATGTTCATCCCTGTACACCTTCAGATATGCGTCAAAGCAGCAGATTGTGGCCATCATTATATTGGGTTTGAGGATCACCAGATGTATTGAGAAGGACCACATGGTAAAGTTCAGTAAAACATTCGCGACCTTTTTCAATACTTCCATATAGATAGACGACGACCCAAATGTGGACATTGCGGAACATTCTGCAAGATACCAAAATCCAAAGTGGCTGGCCAAACAAGGTTCAAACCAGACAAAAGTAAAATTGTACAAAGATGGGGTGAAGACGAGACTCCAGTAAAGCATTTCCATAGAGAACTTCACAACCCGATATGTCCTATCTTGCTGTGTCCACCTGCCTGAGGATGAACATTGATCATCCGTATTAAAAAAAATAATGAAACAGATTTAATTATAATTGTAGCAAAAATGAACATTACCGTCATTAAACTTCTCAGCAAACTTTAACAGCCCATTCAGATATTCCACCAGAGGAGCACCCTTGTAATAGTACTCCAGTAGCAAGCACATATTTAGCCCACCCGCAAGGGAAACGAACAGGTTAAATGCGTTTGAAGTCACACTGCTTCTTCCAATCATGGCAATGGACTGAATTGTAATCGTGATAAACACAAATAGTGCGAGGAGGACACCTAACTTATGGAGAAATATTTTGTACCGTTTCCGAATTAATTCAAATTCCTGTCGATCTTCATTCCAACGGACAAGTACGCACAGGTGGGAACTTGTTGTCTTTAAACTGAGGGCAATGATGGGCAGAAGAAAATCCTGGGTAAGCATGATGCTGATAGTGGAATGTGTATGGCTGCGGACAATCGATCGAAATGATATGGTAACTGGAAAAGTAAACTTCTTTAAGGGATATCAACCTAAGAATGTTAATATTTGTTGCTTATCAATTCCTGACTGATATGAGATGGTCATATATTTGCGATTATTTTTAGAAAAGTATTTTGGTTTGAACTAACTATTGTGATATGGCTAGGTGGATAGAACTCTGTTGTTTATTTAATGGTTTAATAATTAAAGATTAATAAAGATGAGTAATTAAATCAGTAAGCCAGTAATGGCTTTAATTTGTGCATTTGTAACAATGCAATAAACTATTCACTGGAATGAAATTGTCATTGGACGGGAAATAAAAACCGGAGGTGGTAAATACTAAAAATGCAACTACATGTTTTTTTTATCGAGGTTTTGGTTGGATGACAATACCCCATTTGCTTTAATTGACGGGCTCTGGTCAACTAGTTCATCGACTTCTAGATAGAATAGTTTGTTTAATTGTAGGACTGTAGGACACTTGAGTGGCTTGTACGTGGACAGAATAATAATAATTGATTCCAATTAAGCATGTTTGGCAAAAATACACATGCCCTATGCCAGAATTAGTGATCAAGTTATATCCCGTCGCTAATTACTAAAATCTAATAAAATATGATCTTATTTTTATTGTGTCACAAGCTTAGATCAACTAACATGAAAATGGTTTTTAATTAAGCTGGTAAGATAGTCCAGATATTTTGCTTGAACATGAGCGTTTACTCCCATCCCAAGTCAATTCCATTGCAATAAGTTCACATCACGTAGCCAAATCAAAAACAATCAATCTACAATTCGTCAACCACCTTGTCTTGTTGACCTGTCACATCCCAGTTAATTGTCACCGGACCAAAGCTGGTTGTCCTGAAATTTCCTAAAGGCATTCAGGCGGTGATCGGACATAATTGCTAAACCCGAAACTGCTAAATCTGAAGATTTTTTTTCAAAATTCAGATTTTTCAAGATGTACGAAACTGTTAATTTTCTAATTTCGGTGAGAAGGGTCCCCTCTTCCCTCACTTTCATTTCTGCTTGTTGAATCTCATGTATAAGGGATTTCTAGACTCTGCTATATTGTCTGACATGATTACCCCCGAAAATCTAGAGAAAACTGATAGAGGTATTATTTTCCTATGCAGTAATTCCAATGGTCACTACCAGATTTTAATTTTCATGACCAAAAAATTTGATTTTCATTTAATTCGCCTAGTTGAGGTTTGGGTAATTTCAGATCTTCAATTTAGCAGTTTCGGTAATCTCAAATTTTGATATTGAAAAATTAGCAGTTTCGGTTTAGCAGTTTCGGCTTTAGCAATTTTGGGAGTGATTCATTCAGGCATTTATTTAACATCTCCACTTTCCAAATCAATTTTAGGTAAATCGGAGTATTTGGGAGGATGGAAATTAATTGGACAAATAACACGACCTACTAATTTCATCGTATCATTTGACAAGCTTGACAATATTGACCTAACCTAACGATATTATTATTGTTATGTTTAAAGATCGGATGCATTATGTGTCTTTTTGCATGTAGGTACGTATTTAAAAGACATTAGTGACTTTGTATAATTGCATTATGTTAATGATAAAAGTAATTACATGAACTAGCCTCCCTACAGAACTTACGGTACCAATTCTAAGTAAATCACTGTTTCTAGTTTAAGCACCTTACTTATATTTGCACCCACAAAAATAGTAGGAATCTTCATACAACCAGATAGCTTTTATAAGATATAACTTGATCCTTCAGTGCATAATGTTCATGACAAAAAAAAATTGTTAATGTTAAATGTTCATGTGATGGCAATTGGATGCCTCAATATTAATATCTCACGATTATCTATTTCTTGCTCCCAACCAGCGTGGAATCATAAATAGTAGGTAGATAAGCAATAAGCAACAGCGCATGATCGTTGTATAAAAAGTATCAATTCTTATTGAAATTTTGGTGCTCCTTAAAATGTTGTCTTGATTTTTGTTTCAAGTCTGATCTCCAACCAACAATCAATCCAAAAGCAGCAAACTCACAGTTTGTGTCAAAACAAAATCTTGGTAATGCAGAGGTGTAACACACTCAATGAAGTTACTCGACCCAATATTAAAATGTACATCTGGACATGATAAGTGGAACTTGGTAATCCACTTGGGCTTAAACCGCCAGCTCTCGTCATTCCTTACTTGCCCTAATATTTCCAAGGACAGTTGCCTCACCTTACCCATCAGCGCCACGATTGAGAAGTTGACCATAAAAGTATTGACCAGTGCAATCGAGGCAAATCCCAAAATAATCAAATTCTCTCCAGATTTTGTGAAAGAGATGACGATGTACAAGACAATGGTTTGGACAACCACACCGTACAGGGCTAGGACAACCATCCCGACCTTCCGGTGGATGTCGTTGAACATTAGCGACAGAATTTGAATTTGTCTGTAGATCAATGTCACACGCATAAGCTCATGATTTCCGCTTCCTCGGATTTTGGAGAGGCCCAACGATGTCATTTGTCTCTGTGTTCGATCATACTCATCTCTATAAACCTTCAGATAAGCATCAAAGCAGCCGATTGTGGCCAACGCTATGTTACCCCTGAGCATCACTGTCTGCATGGAGAAGGACCACATGACGAAGTTTAACAAAACATGCCCAGCTTTTTTCAGGAGTTCCAGGTTAGTGGACGCCCATCCATCTTCTGCCGGCGTGGAGAGGTTCCCGGAACACTCTGCGAGATACCAGAATCCAAAGTGGCTTGCCAAACATGGATGGAACCAAGCAAAAGTAAAATTGTACAGAACTGGTGTAAAGACGACACTCCAGTAGAGCAATTCCATGCATAGCTTTACCACGCGATATGTTTTATCTTCCTGGGTCCACCTGCCTATAAGAATATACAATATTTATCAATTAAACTTTTTTTCTCAAATCTTCATTTTTTTAAAATGAAAATCATTACCGTCGTTAAACTTATTTGCAAAATGGAACAAGCCATTCAGATATTCCACGAGTGCATCGCCCTTGCAATAGGCCTCCAGTAGCAAAGCCATATTGAGCAGACTCCCGATTGAAATAAAGAGGTTAAATGTATTTGAAGTCATACTGCTGCTTCCCTTCATGGCAACGGATTGAATTGTAATCGTGATGAATACAAATAGTGCGAGGAGGACACCTAACTTGTGGAGAAATATTTTGTATCGTTTCCGGATTAAGACAAATTCCTGTTGTTCTTCATTCCAATAGATAAGTACGCATAGGTGGAATCTTGTCGTCTTCAAACTGAGGGCAAGGATGGGCAGAAGAAAATCCCGGGTAAGCATGATGCTGAGAGTGGAATGATGTTGGATGAGGACAAGGAATTTAAATGATGTTGTAGCTGGTAAAGTAAACTTCTTTAAGGGTTGTCGAACTACAAATGCTCATATTTGTTGCTTTGCCAGTGCCAGACTGATAGCGCTGCGTCGAAAATATTTTTGATTATTTTTCAAAAATATTTTTGTTTGGATTAACTAATGTGAGTAAAAATAAGTAAATAAATTATTAAGGCAGTAATGCCGTTTATTTGTGCATAGTAACATTTTACTTGCTAGTAACAATTAACTGGAGCGAAATTGCCAATGAATTAGAACAAAAACCCGGATGTGGTAAATATAAAAAAATGCGACTAAAATTGTTTTTGACAGTTTTTGGATTTTAATGGCGACAAGTTTTTTTGGGTTACAATACCCTCAGGGTTTTAATTAACGGGCACTGACCATTAGCTCATGTACTTTTGGGCAAACTATTTTATCTAATTGCAGCAAGGGACCCACGACACTTGACTGTCTTTATGTGGACAGAGTAATAATAATTGATTCCAATTAGGTATGTTTGGTAAACATGCATATACCAATACCTATGCAATAATTATAGATCAAGTTATATCCCATCGCAATTACTAAAACCCTTTTTATAAAGTACGATATTTATTGTTATAAACAAAACAATATTTGAAGGTAAGCTGTAAGGTTTGCCAGATAGTTTGCATGCACATGGAATTCTCCCATTACAACCAAACTAAATTACATTGTCATAAATTTAAAGTATATAGACAATACTCATTGTGATCGTCATCAAAACAATCAACCCACCATTCCTCAATCGCCTCTTTCTTTCGGCCTATCTCACCCCAGTTAATTGACACGGGGTCAAGGCTGGTTGTCCTGAAATTTCCTACAGGCATTTAGTCATTTATTTAGTAGCATTGTAATTTCGTAAATATATTACAGGTATATGGGAGTTTGAATTTAAAATGATCATTTATATCTATTATTAAATGGTTTTCCTCTTATATATTACATGGATCATATTCCTGCTGCATGGTTTGCTCCAAGTCTTAACTAAATTCACAAAATGCTCAATGCACACAATATCATCATTTTATCATCATCATCGATTTGACAACGCCTAATTGGTTTAACATTCTCTAGCGCATTCTCATTATCAGTCAATATTATGCTGTTCTGTTTAAGCTTTGGAGAAGGTTCAATGAACAAAGTAAAACCAGACCTTGTCGGATAGACAGAATTTTTTTTCTCCCAAAGCCCATGCCCACATAATACTGACTGACATATATGGCCGTGATATATGGCCAATGGATGTAGAGCATATACCAAGCATAGCAACTTTTCTTCATTTTTCAGAGCATTTACGCTCAGCTCTGTCTTAGGGAAAAGTTGTCCGTTACCATTGGTAACTTACCAGACAAGTAAAGAGTTGAAGACTCAAGAGGATGAATGCGGTTCAACTAGCTCCTGTCCTGTGTTGAGAATTCCTTATCATATCATATCTTTCATTGAAATTATTTTGCTCTGGAAAAAAATACACACCAGAGTATTGCACAGTTGATCTGATTTCTTGTTAAAACAAGAAAGCCAAGCCACAGAACCCAACACAAGAAGCCTTACCACATAAAAAGCGGCAAGCATGCCGAGAGAGAAAGGACGAGGTCGCTATTTCACCTCATTCTTTCTTCCCCTTGCATTCTATTCACAGTCAACTTTGATTTTATGGGGGATTTTTTTTCAAAAAACCAAATATTTAAATGTGAATTTTGTTTTAATATCAATTAAACCAATCACTATATTTTTGTGAAAAGAACATAATTGCGGTTGCTCTTTAAATATTTTAAATTTAATTAATAATTATTTATAATTATAAATTTTAATATTTTAAATATTTAAATATTTTAAATATTTTTGTGGCTTTAAAATATGTCTAGTTCTGCAAAAAAAAACTGGATAATGTTATCTGGTAGTAAATGTTTCCCTTAAATTATATTCCACCATTTGGAGGGAGTATCAGTGTTTGCCTTATGAACAATTACATTTAGGATTAGCAGTTACTTTTAATTGCATGACTGAAAGTCGAAGCGCAAACTGAAGTTTTATAAATAAAATTTGTTCAGCAGAACTCGTAAGTCTGAAGTAGGCTAAAACCATGACAAAACGTACAGGATAATAATAATTTA
>JAQIXQ010002228.1:0-11284 GCA_034700485.1 Pseudosinella alba | reverse complement strand
AGGTATGAACAGTAGTGGTGGGACGGGAAAGCTGAGACATTTGGTATGAGCAGCTTTCAGCGTTACACACGGGAGCACTTCGAGAGGATTCCCCATGCCCCCCCATAGCACTGAGCATCGTAGTTGCAGGAACCGTCACTGGAATTTGAAATCGGCCAGCAGCTACTTGTATTGATAATGTAGACTTGTCCAAGGGGGCAACTAGTTTGAGGCAGACTAAAAATCTCATCACGATCAAAATTAGCCCCCGCAACAACTGTACCGGTGGGTAAAAGTAATGATAGGATGATAACCAGACAACTAGATTTCCCAATGGATTTGAATTTGAACAACCTCCCCGTATTTTCTGAACCTGGGTGGTATTCCATCACTTTTAGCATTTTCCTCGCTTTCCAGCAAGTTATAGCTGACGACAATCCAACAAAACTGCGTTGGACGGATAATAAAAGGATAATAATAGCTTTCCTGTTGTCCATTTCGACAATCAGAAATTAGGTTCATGTATTGCTTATTGCTATGTTTGTTTGGTGATTGATCATATTTCCCTGAAAAAAAATCGTTGCTTATCGTAAATCGGAAAGATGACTAGATGTCATACTACGTTCCTAAATATATGCTTGATTTATTCAACATCATTGACTGGTAATTTCTTGGTAATCTGGATTTCTCCTTTGAATGAGATGTCATTCTTAGCCACTAACTTATTATCTGATGTGGCTTCTGATGTGGACCGGACGAGCCAACTTGGATCTTATTGAACTCCATCAGGAGGATGGATATACAAGACGCAGTGTACTGCATGACCTTATCCATGACCCAAAGAACTTGAAAGATCTTTCTGAGAAGTATTTGACCTGGTCACCGGCAAGACCAAGAAAATGAGTAAGCATATTATATGATAAATTTTGTTCTAAAATATTGCTTGCTCAACCACCTCATACATCATACATGGTGAATAAGTGGGTGCTGATGACGTTATGGTAAAGTAATGAACGGATGCAATTATATTATCGTAGTTTTAACAAAACAACATTGGCAAATTTGACAAATTAATTTGTTTGGGGATTAATTGTCGATATTGAGTAGTTGGGGTGGGGATATGTATAACATTTGTCCAACACTAAACGATGGATGGGGACGTGGCTGAATATGATAATCTGGCTTCATCATCATCAACCAGTCATTAAGTTGACTTAAGACTTCAGACTTATGGTGAGCTGCATGAACAGGGAGAAATGATGTCATTTTGCTTCCAATTTGTTGATATCAATTTACGCGGAATTATCATGTTAAAGAAGGAGTATAGTGCGAACTGTTTTTAATATTTACTGATATTGATATGCGAAGAGGTTGATGGACACTCCTATTTTTCCACAGATCGAAGAGTGATGCTGGATGGGTGCGGTGTGGATGCAGTAAATAATATTGGTGAATTATAAGCAGTAACCAGGAAAGAGAAAGGAAATAATATTGCTATGTGACCTGCGTATGGCTGGAACCCAGAGCCGACTCATAGCATGGGTTTGTGTATGTACATGAATCAAATGCGAGCACAAATGTTGTAACAAGTAAATCTAGTTTTTTCGAACAAAAGTGTTTTTACAATGCGTGCAAACTAATTTCAGTTGCCATATTTTGTATAGTCTCTTTTTATCAGTTATTTGAATTTATTCATAAAAACAATTAACCAGTTAACTTTGAATTTTGAATTAAATTGCATTTGCGGAAACCATCTCTGCTTAGGTCAAATATGAAGCAATCAGCACCCATACATAAGTTTTAATTTTTGTATGTCAGTTTCCTGTAGCACATAGGATCCAACTGTCTCACCCGTCTGTAAATTGGCAATGTTCATAGCTTACTTAAATTTTTCATTGGATTTTCTTTGCTTTCATAAATCTAAAATTATTTGAGGATAATGGAACATATGATTATATAGGTAAGTATTCCCTACCTTGGCCGTGATTGTGGGCTGCCCATTCTTACTAAATCCATAGCCATTATAATGCATAATGGACTGGTAGTTGTAGGGGACGCCAAATGTAGTAACTTGGGATGTAGAATATTTTGCGAAGTTTTGTTGAAATTCTAGTAATTAAAAAATCAACGATAATAATACGAGTATAATTTTGTTTGCCAATTGTCATTGACAATGACTCATTGTCTAATAATTCCTATCAAGATCAGTGTCATTTCCAACATTACCTGGTTCAATATTTTCCCAATGAATGTCCACATAACGATCCCGGTCTGGCCGGCACTGCTCATGATGGAACCCCAGGGCGTGGATCATTTCATGCATGGTCGCCCCGTAGTGGGTGGAGCAGCCCGGGCTTTGAAGGTTCATTGTCTGCACGGTCATGTTATAAAATTTGTTAAAATTCAAATTATTACTATAAAAAACGAAGTTTGCCAATTTACGCGTTTGTACCTGTCTACCACCTTTCCTTCCAACATAAGCACTACAGCCATTGTTAGTCCCCCTGATTATATGAACATAATCCCCCCTTGGGGTAGTTCCCGGTCCCCAAATACCAACTCGGACACAAGGAATCAATTGCCAAATGTCCCACAGCACATTGTTAATGTTTCGACGTTCGACCTCGCCTAAGAAAGTGCACGGTTGTCAGCGGAAATGCTAATTCAATGTTTTTGATGGATTGATATTGATAGATTTCCAAATTTTATAGCATAATATAATACCAAAAGCAGGATCCAGGTAAACATTAAACTGGCCTTTCCATCGGTATATTGGATTGATCTTTCCATTCCTGGTCTTAATCTTGAGGACATCGGGGTAGGTGGAGCAAGCCGGAACAGTAACATTTTCCAATGGATAGCTAAATCCTAAAGTAAATCAGGACATGTCAAATGCTAATTATTTTATCGTAATCCTAAATATTTACAGTGAAAGTTCCTGATAAATTCATAATGCCAGAAATGGTATATTATGTACCTGATACTGTTGTTAGCGGCGGTGTAGGTGGCTGAGGCTCATCTAAAGGAACTCGATTACCCGTTTTAGCTTCCGTCACCCCAATTACAAGAATCAAAAATGCCCAGACTTTCATGTTGGGAGTGGATTGGAGTTAAAAGCAAGAGTTCAATTTTGTTTTGCGTCGAGTTTCACAAAAAATGTAAAGGGCTGTCTTCAGTTCAGAACCAAAATCATGTTCTAAACCGAGTTGGCTTCTACCAGCTCGCGTCAGGTTCCTCATTTTTATGAACTATTTGGGATTGTTTGGAATTTGTAGAAAAAGTGATAAATGAAGCATTTTATGAGTAACTCAAATTATGACTTTATGAGCTCAGTGATTTAATATCCAGCGGGACACATATAATCCCATTGTTTAATTTAATTTATATTTAAATTCTCTGGCTTGTTAAGTGGAAGGTCAACGACTGCATTTTTTACCTTTATAATTTGACTTTACATATTTGAACGCAAGTTATTTTACAGTAATTCTCGATATCTCCCAATTTGATAGAATGCAATTTTATGGTTTTTGCAGCTTACATGTTAAGCTTATAGGTTAACAAATGTATCCTCTGTAAACATATTTCTACTTATCTCTGTGTGCAAATATATATTTTAATATATGTTTTAATCTGTTACGTAATAATTGCAATGAATTGGTACTCGGTGCTCCGCTTCCAGTTCTATAGCTATCTATGATTTGCTTGTGTTGTCGAATAATTATTTTTATTGATCTCCGACTTAACAATTTTACTCACATTTCCAACATTCTCAGTAAATGTGATTATCATATTTGACATTTCTGCTTAAAATGAAATTGTTTCTGACAATGAATTAAATAGTAATTAACTTAACTCAGAAGCAAACATAGAATTGGTTTATGCTAATTCGCGGGATTTCTATTAACTGAATATACGTCAATACTGATACTCACACACACAGACAAATGTACTCTGATGTCAGAAAATATCATTTTCTGAAAAGAACTTTATCTGCTTTTTACAAAAAAATTGCATTGCTTAATTGGACAGGTATTCAATAAAGCTTATAGGCACCCCAAAGTTTAATTAAAATGAGTGGATGATGTGGTCGTCTATAACGATTGCCTCTTGAGTGATAATATATCATATCAAACAGAGACCATATGGAACACAATATTTTTATAGATTACTGTTGGGTCGATGCTTGCTCCATTTTGGCTTACATTTAAGTGGTCTCTTTGCCCGCATGCACTACACAAAAGTCATTTTGCAGACATAATTGACCTTGTGAAATGAAATGATATTAATTTGCATTTCAGACTGGGCGGATAGGAATGACAATGATCTGGAATCCATCAACCATGAAATCAAAAGCAAACAAGTTCACCAGATGAGAGCCTTTCTTGAAGTTTCTTATAGGTGTCAATAAATTTGAATGCGAAGAACGATGGCTATCCTGCTAATTTATTTTTTTGGCAATGCTTGCTGACTGGTGACCCAATTAAGTTCACTTGACATTGACGCAGGTTGGGTGGGAAAGTTTGTCATTTTCGAAATTATTATAAGGAACGATGGTCAAGTCGATTCATGAACATTTTTTAACAGAATCTGATTCACTCCAGATTAAAACATTGGTGCTATATATATCCATTTCACTATCTAATCCGTCTAAAGAGAAATAATAGCAAGGGCAGCTTTTTGAATCATGTTCGGACAAGTGGAGGAAAGATCAAGTTTGGAGGCCTCTACAAATTCCAGAGAACAAGCAACAATGAAGCCCAGTTTTGCACCCAACCATTATTTTTCCTCCCAACTTAATAAACTCCCATTATCATCAATTTTGCAAAATAATAAGAAAGGATTTTCCATTATTGCAAATCTATTCAATGTTTACGGCTCCCTCAAGTTAAGTCCAATTTATATTAAATGGAGTGAGGACGAGGATTGCTTCAAAATCCAGACATCGCTTTTTCAGCAGATTTGCTGCGCAATATTACACCTGGTCATCATTTGTCCCACTTACAAATGGGTAACTGGGCTGGTCCCAACCCTTCAACGGGAACGGGATCTGTTGACAGTTTTCTACATGTGGCAAGCCATCATCAATATATTGCTTTTGCTGGGCATGATTTTCATTCTCTGGTTCCGGCAAAGGGAGCTCCTCAAGTTGGTTAATGGGACTGCTCCGCACATACCCTCAACAAGTCGAAAAAAGGTAGAAGATATTTTTCGTGACAAAATAATTATAATTTAGACATCCTTGACTACTTCTTATTAATTTTAGGGGCTCTGCATCATTGTCCTGTTATTTGGATCTCTGATTGTGCGAGATATATGCAGCGATATGGGATACTACATGAAGGACGCTGAAGAGAGCATGAACTTCATCTCCGCCATGTTTCCTCAAGATGATTCTCCAGAAATGAATAGGGACGAGGACATTGGTGGGCATCATCTAGTATACAGGGTTGCCAAGCTGGTCATCGCAATAATATTTTTAATTTGCAAAAAGTTCCACATGTTCCTCCATTTCCTCATTATTGCCGTGCTATTCACCTTGGGTGAAATATGGAATGAATTTAAAATGGGAATAGAGGACACGGACATACAATCTCAATCAGTGAGTTAACCAGTCATGGAATAGTAAAGCTTAGTTTTAAAATCTAAAGGGAGACAATTTATATATAATTTGGTAAAATTATATTTAAAGGTAATCATGCTTTATGCAACAATGAAGGACCTTGTCCAACAAACCAATAGGTTGATCGAAGTCCCAATGCTTCTAATCTACGCCATGAACGTGTCCTTTTTTGCATCCGAAGCCTGTCGCATCCTCCTGCTTAAGAGTGGGATTGATGGCTTGCTCGGGACTGGGATGTACTTTACTTTTTCCGCGGTGATTTCCTGGTTATCCGTATGGCTCCATTCTGAAGTAAGTTTATACTTGGGTATTGCCTGCCTACACTTAGAAAAATACGTACCAAATTAAGGAAGTTGAATGACCATAATAATATTCAGGAAAGGAATTAACTACATTTAACCTAGATTCGAAGAACAATGAATTCCTACGCAAATGGCTTTCACCATAATTCAGCAGAACATGGAAAGAGGATGATTATTTCTCTCGAGGAACGACTGAAGTTGCTCTCGTTCACTAATGAAGTTGACTCGGATGGACTGGGGATATCCTGTAAATTATTTACAATCTCATATCGTACACTGGGAACTGTAAGTTACTCATAGGACATATTAAACTTAACAATTAAAATTATATGTTAAGCTATATGTTATGCTGCATGGATTCTAGATGTTTGGACATGTTGCCACATACACGCTCATTACGTATCCGGTTTGGACGAGATCGTACAATAATTAAATGTTATTTAATATACGAAGCCATTTGGAATCACTTTACTAAAATGGAGATATAGAATATAGAAAATCAATCTGGATTGCTTTCCGTGTCCATTAAATTAAATTGTTGCAATTTGCACTTAATAACATAACACTTAGCATAATCAATCAGCAGGAGTGGATCGTTTAAACATAACCGTTGCTAATTGTATCATACGTAACCCATATCTATTCCGATGTGAAATTTATTTTGTGGCATCAAAAATGATTGCTGCAATATTCGAAATTCGGATGTTCATATTACGTAATTGATGAATATAGACTTCAAGCCTCACTGACTCTATTATTTCGAGCTTCTCTACCACTAGGCACTAGACCACTAGAGATTGGGATTGGGTGGAGACGTTAGTAATTTTAAAAATTTCAGATAGCCACACCCATTCTTGGAAGTGACGAAGAAATTTTTACTGATAAGTATGGTTGGCTCCAAGTTAGTAACGTTTGCATTCAAATTAATTTTTTGTCCTCGTTCTATATAATTCCCACACATCATGTTTGCACTTTATAATTTGTCACTAAATTCAAGCCCAATTATGTTTTTCATGTCACATGTTGGAGAAATAAATTATTTCATAAAAAATGATCACTGGCAAATACTTGCACATGGCTAGTTAGCTGTGTAAACTTTTAGCTGAAATGAGATAATTCCCGGGGAGACTGACTAGACCATCCCCCAGTATATGTCAAATTTATTAATTTGAGAAAATACGATGATGGGCTGACGATGGGTGCCTTTTTTTAATTGAATTAAAATCCATCTACATATTGGACTAAAACAAGCAGAGATATCGTTTTCAGTGGTTGTAAGATCATCATCAGCGCATCATCGTTTCCCTAACAAAATGAGCATGTTTGGATTAGTGGAGGATACTTGCATATTAGAAGAGTCTACAAAATCATCAATACCACCAAGTATGACAAGGAAATTCCACCCTTCCCATTTCCATTTCAACATAATCCCATCACTTATGTTGGAAACTAGCAAGAAGAAGTTCTCCCTAATTGCAAGTTTAGTGAATGCTTTCGCATTCCTCAAGTTAAGCCCCTTCTGCTTTAGATGGAGGGAGGAAGATGAGTCATTCGGCATCCAGAGCTCGCTTTACCAACAGGTAGTCAAGCATCTTGATTCTTGATTTTAAATTCAATTCCGGTTTGGCATGGGTTGCAAACAGGGCTGTATAGTCATCACGTCCTGGGCAGTCTGATTATGATTAATGATTAAAAGTTCTCCCGAAAAGTAATCATTGATTAATGATTAGTGTGAACAAGAAGAACATTGATTATAGATTAATGATTATTCGTCCCCTTGCATTTGTATACAAATTAATGATTAATGATTAATCAGAAGTAATCATTGATTAAATATACTGATTAATTTTTTCTCAAAAAGCTATAATACCTAAGTCATTATATGCATGATTTGATGATTTGTTTCACTCTTTTGCACCGAAACATGCTAAGAAGTATTGTTTAGTTTTATTAACACCAGTATCTCGTTTTTCAAGCACTAATCTACGGCTATATAGTGGTCAGCGACATTGGGATGTAATCATTGATTAATGATTACTGATTAAATTTCACTCAATTTTTTCCTAGATTAATAATCAATGATTAAATCAGCTTCTAATATTTGTCCAGATTAATGATTAATGATTAAATCTTCTTTTTAAAATCTTCTAGATTAATGATTAATGATTAGAATTAATCATTAATCATGTGATTAAGATTATGATTAACTAATCATTGACTATACAGCCCTGGTTGCAAAAAATTATAAAGCCAAAAATTTTAAAAACAATTTATTCCATCTCAGTAATAAATCATAATCAATCAACTTGTTACCTATTTCCCCTAGATATGTTGCACCATATTGCACACTATTGCTGTGCTCCCCACCTACAAATGGGTAGCCGCACCTGTGCGAACCCTCCAGAGCAAACGGGATCTCATGGTAGTTCTCATGCTGTGGCAAAGCATAATCAGCATTGCACTTTTGCTCTACATGATATACTTTCTCTGGTTACGACAAGGGGAGCTTCTCAAATTGGTCAATGGGACAGCCTCATTCATCCCCTGTACAGATAGAAAGAAGGTGTCAATTTATTTTTTCTCATAGATTTCAATCCATTTTAGTATATCTTTGCTTGATCGCTTCATCTGCTTTTTAGTGGATGTCAATTGTTGGACTCCTGATTGGCTCTGTTGTTGGAAGAAACATTTTTATTTTTCTGTCCCAATTTGTGGAGGAGGCAGAGGGATACACGAGCATGCTTTCAGAGTTGTTCCCCGGCGCGTGGAAAATGAATCAGGAGGAGTCGTTTGCATACAGCAGTGCTAAACATGGCATGACAATCATGTTGCTAATTTGCAAAACGTTTCATGTTTTCCAGCATTTCCTCATTATGGTCATTCTGCTGACATTGGATCAAGCTTGGAATGTTTTCCAAAGGGGGATGGAGGAATCTGGAGTGGAATTTCAATCAGTCAGAAAATAAAACTTTCTAGCGTTGAATTATTTTTAAAAAAAGATTGTGAAAACTTTATATTAAAACATGTGTCATTGTATGAGCTTAGGTGACCATGGCATACACAAACATGAAGGATCTTCTCAAGCAGACCAATGCAATGTTCGACATGCCGTTGCTCCTAAGCTACGTCATGAACGTTGCATTCTTCGCATCCGAAGCTTGTCGCTGTCTGTCATTTAGGGTGAGCTTGGGGAGCTTGTATGGGACGGTGGCTTATCTTGTCTATCAAATGGTGATTTATCTGTTGGCTGCGCGACTCCAATCTGAAGTAAGAAGAAGTAAAATATAGTCAATCCTATTACATCATATCCCATGTCGTTATAATTGTGAAATTACCTGATAATGCTGGATAAACAGATTCATATGACCATGAAATCTTACACCAACGGTTTTCACCATAATTCAGTGGGGAAGGTGATTTCTCTCGAGGATAGATTGAAGCTGCTGTCATTTCAGAACGAGGTTGATTCTGATGGACTGGGGATATCATGCAAATTCTTCACACTTTCATATGGTGCCTTGGCAACCGTGAGTAGGATGCTATATTTAATGAGATTGATTACCGATTCTGAAATTTTGATACCATATGGGGCTAATTACATCATAAGATATATTTATTTTAATTTTTTATAGATGTTCGGACATGTTGCCACTTACACCATTGTTACCTATCCGGTTTGGTCCCGCCCATATTATTAACTTTTTATGTAATTAGTCGGTAGATATTTCGATAAGTTAATGAATACAAAAATAGGTAGTATGTTTTAGTAAATTTTACTTAAACTGCATATACATTTCATTTATTAACAACATTTAAAATAATAATATAGGTAACTACAACTACAATTACATTTTTCCAAGGCTTCATTAATATATAAATATTAAATAATTTTAATTTTAAATAGTTTTATATATTTTTAATTATTTTTTTTAAAATAATTTTTAATAACACTTGTTAGTAGAGTAGCGAGGTCATAAGCTATGGTGCTTCTTGGCGACGCAGGGCTAAATTCCAAACCTCCTGTTTTGTCATTTGGTTTCCTCGGAGCCATTTGGAGCCGTTCGGCTAGTTCCTCTGCAAATAGTTTTCTCTCAGTTGCAGTTTGCTTGTCGCTGTTATTTGGCTTGCAAAACTGAGTCGACAATGTTGATGGCTGCAAAATCAAGGACATGAGTAAAATACCGGACGATCATATCATATCATGTAAAATAATTGAAATTAGGTATAAGCTTTTAGTTGAAATTTACAGGCGGTTTCCTAGGCTGCTTATGTGATGGGGTGGCGACAGGGACGTTGTACTTGAAATTGTCCCTGGCGTCAATCGCCTCTTTTGTTAGCCTGGGTATTCCAAACTTGTTCAGTTCAAATTTAGCTGTGGGAGCAGGTTCTTTGCAACCTGGTAAATTATTTGGCAGCGTCACTTCAACAACCCTGCTGGGAATTGACTTGCCAAACTTATTCCATGGCCTTGACTGCGAAAAATTGATTGGTGGGCCCCTGCCATGATATTTGACAGTACTTTGGAGCCACAGGTCAACAGGCTTACCTCCCGAGGGGTTGATTGGTTTGACCTGAGTCTGAACAAAGTCATTTTTCTCTGGCTTCTAAATGGAGAATTAGTTTTTACAAATATGAATTGTCTTTTTGCTCTTATCAAAATTATTCATTTAATTCAGGCGTCGGGAGTTTAGTTTACCTGGTCAACGTTCAAATTCCAGGATTTGGACTTTTTACCCTTTTCAATTAACTCCGAGATCTCGTCCAAGTGCCCTCTGCAAACTGTTCGATTGTCCTTCCCCTTTAGTTCACCATTACAAATATATAAATTTTGGGATTAATTAATATCCTTGGAGGAATAATTTAATATATCACTCATGAGATCAGTTACAACTCGCATTTTAGAATATTTAATTTTCCTTACAACACCATTCCATTCCTCAAGGTTGTCTTTGGCAAGGACTACAATTGATGACCCGATCTCAATGTCAACTACATCGCAAGTAATTTCGTCACTGTTGTTGCCGGATGCATCTTGTGAAGGCCGAGTTCCTTTGCCTGTTTCTACGACAGAGAAAGCGACGTTCTGTGCAGTGGACCGATTATCTGGACGAGGAGATGTCATGAAACTGGAGGAGCTTTGCTTCCTTCTTGGGGAAGATGGAGTTTCCTCCCGTCCTTTCACTGCCTCCATCGTAGATAGGTAATTGGCTAATTTAATGCTTTGGTGCCTGCAGAATCCACGTATATTTTATTTTAGTATGCGTATCAACCGGACATTCTCTAATTTTAAACTTTGTCCTATACGCAATCTATCTCCATAACTGAGCATCTTTGTTTACAATGATGATAGAGAGGAGGTTTGCTCAAAAACATCTGATCGCCA
>JAQIXQ010002227.1:0-11291 GCA_034700485.1 Pseudosinella alba | reverse complement strand
CCGGTGAGTTGCCAAAATCGTTCAATTTGCGGCTTGCGATGATTAAAAATCAATCCGCCCAATATGATCCAGCGGAACGGCTTCGCTCCACATTCATTTATAGGATCCTCAACATATTTCAAGAACTGGGATAACGTAGTCCCAGGCCCTACCCCGATGTAAAGTCTTCCATTTTCACGATTCCGGGTCAACATGAGGGTGGCCGATGCCCGCCATGTCTTCATGGAGAGGTCCCTCCATTCCTTACAGACTAGCCGGAAATTTGCAAGATCCCAGGGTGGGCATACTTCGAACAGATTTTTGAGCACCTGAAAATCATAGTCCGTGTTCAGGAAACGTTTACAAACTGATTTAATTCCAAAGACTTAATTTACGGTCTATTCTGTTGAGTATCTTTTCCATACCACAGAATTTTGGAGAGCCGCTGGCGGCTCCAAAACGGCGGAGGCACCTGTGATGTCCTTGGAATTGTTATTTGCCCGACCCCCACCAACTGAAAACTGGCCAATGGGGGCCTTAGAAACCAAACAGCAGTTTTCCAATGGGAGAGCCCTTCCTTCTTCTCTGGTAACGTTTTTGCATGACCCAAACTTTGACCTCTCGTCCCCGGAGCCAGCGTTTCCCTCCGATACGGACTCACCTTCCTTGAGAGTAACATCTTCAACCTTAGAATGAAATCAATATCAAGTTGGATTAGTCTCCTGTCATTTGGCCATATATCTAAATGATCAGTCTTATGAATAGCTAATTAAACTTTAATGGTCTCAACTTGTGCCTGTTCCAAGAGGGGTAGTTGTTGCGGTCGCGGAGGCAGAGACCCTTTCCCGGTCTTCTCTTCCCCATCCGCTTCACTAACTGCACTGGCATTGGCTTTGAGGTTGACCTTGACCTCGACATCATCCCCATCAACCCCTTCCTTGCGGGGGTCCTTCTCCTCCTTCTGCCAACGAGCTCTTTTCCTTTTTTCACTGGCTGAGTAGCGCCCACCTCCTCTTGTTGGGGGCGGGGGAGGAACCTGCTTTCTCAATCTTCCTGACCTTCTCAATCCATCTGCAGGAGGTGGGACCTCCACCCCCTCTCGGCCCTGGTCGTTATCCATCCCCACCGGTGGTGACTTAAGGATGAAGATTTAATTTCTCCCTCCGAATCTTCTATTTCTCAACTTCCAAGATTGGTTATTCCACTCCGACTCAAATTAAATTATAAATGACTGACTTTTAACTAGCCACTAGCTCTACATGTACTAACTGAGTAAACTGCAATTACACTTCAGTCAACTACAGTCTACTTTACAAAATATAACACATTTAATTTAAATTAATTTTCAAAACAATTTCGGTACTTGGTGGAGGTGGTTGTTTTTGTTTTGAGTTCGCTTCTTGTCAAAGCAATAATGAACAAGTGAAATTGACAATGAGTAGAATGCTAGGTTACGCTACGCTTCATCAGCAGCATCCTATTCACTTCACAACCCAACTCACGCCAAACACCAAATCCAAGTAGTCAGATGTTGGGTCCAAAATGCTTTGGTTTTGATTTAGTTAGGCCAGAAAAGGAACAAAGAAAAAGTTGTGGATAAAGGAGCGTTGAAAAGTGCATGCAATGCAAAATGCAATTGTAGGTGTATATTGGTAGATTAATTTATTTTTGTACATGCATATCATTGCATATGTATTTTTATAGAACAAATTATAGCATAAAATCCCGATGATAAGGATGAATATTTCTGAATAAAAATTTACTGAAACCTACCTCCCTTTACATTTGGCATATCAGTAGATTAGCAATGTTGATTTTACTGAACATACTTTTATAATGATATGATTTAAATTCCTTCCAGCCAAAATACTTCATTTTTCCTTGCCGGGCTATGAAGCTTCGCTTTTAAAATTCCAGAAAGCAGCATTTATCCCATTATTTTCACTTCCGGTTGTCGCAGTAAATTACTTTTATAAATTAGTTGTCATTTGGCAAATAGATTTGTTGCAAATGGACAACCAACCATGTCTTTCTGAATAGTTGACATTTGGAACTCTGCTGCAAATCTTACAAAAATGTTTAAGTTTAAGCATTAAGGAATCATCCGTAAAGATGGATAAATTCCAGAACATTGTTTGATTCTGTTCATTTTTCTGTCTCAGTTTTTGACAACGATTTCAATTAATATTCCCGTTGAGGCAGGCGACGATTGTTTAATCAAGACAATCCTTTCAAACACAACTGACCATGAACAGGGGTCCCAAGACTATCCATATTCGTTCGAGATTAATTTGGAGCAAACCCCGGGAACATCATTGATGCAGACAATTTGGAACGTTGATTATATTCAGCTTAATCCAGAAGGCCATGATGGCACACCTGAGGAGCTACTGCGAATCAAAAGAAGGTATTCAATCTCGTTTGAAAAATTTAGGGAGCCTTGTCAAATCCACCTTTTGATAACAAATGGGCTGGAAGAGATCTGATTATGGTCTGATTATGGGCGGTCGGACATAGCCGCATTCTTAATCCCAGTTGAGACAGTGAGCTCTTCAGACATGCTCATTTCTGAGTTTAGTCATAATCAGGTCGGCATCGCCGTGGAGCCCTTCCACGCCACCATCCTCTTCTTTGATGGGAATGGAAATATCGGGGCATTCTGCTACTACTACAAAACTCCCCACGCACGCGAGGCTACAACATTATCCAGGGAGCTTGGCCAATGACAAAGCATATTTAAATATAAAAAGGTTTGCGGACCAACTCAATAGCCACGGCCACGGAGAAAGTTTAGTAATGCACGCACCAAAAGTTGTCCGATACCGGGAGGATTGCCTAGGCCCAGCAGTTGGAATGTCCTTACGCACTCTATACAATGCCACCTCCCGTTGCAAATGGATGGAAACTGTCATGTTTGCGACCCTCCAAACCCATCTGAACGTGACGGTTACCATAGCGGCACGGCCGGATGGGGACGTCCATCCCCCGGAAAAAGGAGAAGATCAGGAGGAGATGGCTTCTAAATGTCAATGTATTTGAAATATCATTACTAGTAACTAACAACGTTCATGACCGGGCCATAAGTCACACGCTGTCAGTAGGAGGATAGGCTCATGGTTGAAGGGATATCCTGCAAGCTCATGGAGAAAATGATAGGCTTGGATCATACAATGAGCTCCATTATTTGCTTGCCGTTGTTAGGATGTGCCCTTTTGGCATGCCTGTCATAGTCATATGGGCTTGTCGCCCAAAATTTTCGGTTTGGGGCGGACATCCTCCTCCCAATCATTGGTCAATCCTTGGCCTGTGACAATCACGGAAGGAGGTTCATGGGCGTCAGCCTTATCTTGATGTCTGTCATAGCGTATGCTTATCAGTCGTACATTTCCACAGAAAGTTTGCGCCTCAAAGAGATCGCCCCAGTGGAGGAACTTCTTCACAATGACGAGTATCATATCGTGGTTGCTGGACTACTGAATAAAAACCGGCAGACCTTTGCTGTGATATACAGCTTACTACCGGATATGTTCCCAACGCGGCTTACATCATTTAACCAAACTGAGGACTATCTGAAAATGTTCGACTTCGGTATGGGGAACTACTCGGACAATATAACAGAACTTGTTCCAGTCCTTGCAGAGCGAAAATTGATTTACATTTTTTATGCCCCCAGTCAATTTGCGCGGTCAAATTGGAATGGAGCCAATATTGGTTTTAAAGACTCTCACGTGTGCAGCTCATTCGACTTGATGGAGCAGGTGGAGACTCCAATTTTTATTCCGAGAAATGTCAGGGTATCCTCATATATGACGAGGAGGGCTGGATATCTCAACACGAAGCTGTTTGAAATGGGGATGTATGATTTTGGTTCCGCGGTGATTATTGAGCAATTCAACAGGGAACATGACAACTTTGAGGCTGCCGGGAAGATTGGGATTATTGCGGATCCCAAGGCAATCAAGTTCAGATCGACGGTTGGGCTTGTCACTGTTTACGGGTTGGGGGGTTGATGGTGGCCATATTAATCTGGCTTGGGCAATTTTGGTTTTATACGGAACTCTCGCCAAGCCACAGTTGGATAACGAGGATATGTAAAAGAATTTGGCAGAGGATGTCTAAGTTCAAGAATACTGTGAAAACGAAATATTCGACAAAGAAATGGGACAAGTGTAGTTCACCTAAAGAGTGAAAGGTAGCATAGTCATCATACGTAGTCAAGCACGGAAATTTTCTTTTACATATTTTATCCTAATTTGTTTTTTTTGTAACAGGACTAGATTTGACCGATGTTTCTTATTTGTCACAGTTATTTGACTTCATCAGTCCTACACACGATGTTAGGCTTGTAACATTCAGCTCTGCACTTACCAAAATCAACCCAAGCTTAATATTCTCAGGATAGGAATAATGACAGTCCTACTTTAATATCATATCATGATCATGATATGATGGTCACCGCAGGACTAGTTGCCATATATACCATAGTACATATATGGTATTGATGCTACGTACAGGCAAGTTCTCTTTTAGTTGGCTGCAAGAAATATGAAGGGAACCGTACGGTAGATCCCTACTTGTCGGTGATCTCGCTAACACTTGCATATTGTCATAGTTTGGCTCCCTAACCTTTCCCTTTACTAGCTACGCTACGAACAGAGAAAACAACCATCGATAAATATACAGTTGTCGTGCCGTGTCATATAACAATGTTGCATTGTATTGTTTGTAAGTGAGACTTGAGAGAAGTAGATACTTCATTCCATCTACATGTGTTGAGTAGTTAACTTTTAAAAAAATCATTGCAAACTTCCTTCTTCACAAGTTGCTATTTTTCTACTTGCCGATATAGTTTTGCTCAAATAAATTCCTCTAAATTCCAACTAGTGGCTCAGGTTCCATGGAGGATACAAAGAAGGGGTCGCTCGCCGTCCATGAAACTAGAAAACATCATGGGTAAGTAGATCATAAAAAAAGAAACTTAAGACTACTTTGAACGGAGTCGTGTTTGGTACTAGCAAATTGACAGTGATATAAAAAATTAATTCCCACTCATATTTCTTTTCAGAGCGATACTGGCAGTTACTTGTCCAGCCTTGCTCCAGTCCGACCCTGATGCTGCTCCGGAAAATAGCATCACCACTAAATGTATTGTGTTATGCTTCAGCTCATAGTCAAAATTAATTTTACTCCATGATGTGATAATTAGTCACTGAGAGTGAGCATGAGCCCATAAAATTAAATCAAGCTTTTTTCTTAATTTGTCAATTAGATGTCGCTCCGAAGGAGGAACGGGAACGGCAGTTTGCCTTTGATTATATTTATGGACCATGGCTCACCAACGAAGCAATCTTCGTTGATATAGTGGAGCCTCTGATTTCCGAATTGGTGAAGGGAGTAAATTGCACAGGTAAGTAAAGATTTGGCCTCTGCTTGAAATTGGTGTCGGTGGTGAAGGAATACTTTATTATGAGAGACCAATTTAACTGTTTTAGTCCTTTTGGGTGGGATGGCTGGAGGTGGAGGAGCATTTTCCCTTGATGGCACACCCAACCAGCCCGGTTTAATTTGGATGGTAATGAAGAATCTGTTTTATCATTTGGAAACAACCAATGAGGATTATAATTCTCGTCTTGCCATTTCATACTTTGAAGTTTCTCAGGAAGGAGTACTTGATTTGATTAACTATACTGGGAAGGAGCTCCAGGTCAGGGAGAGTGGGGCGGGAGGAGTAGATATTTCCGGACTTTGTAACGTCCTCCCACGTGACTTGGCACATCTTATGGATATTATAAGCGAGGGAATGCACCTAAGATCTAAATATCCAAGGACATCCTCCGAATCACATGCCATTTTCCAGGTCCAAATTCAACTACACAGTCGTTGTACAGTCCAGGATGGTTGGAATCTCTCCCCTGCCATTGCAGCCAAGTTGGTTTTGGTGAACCTTGTCAAATCTGACAATGGAATTGGGAACAAGGAAGATTCCACCAAAGGCAGGTCCCTCCTTGTCTTGAGGAACTGTCTCAGTGCAATAGCATGTGGGGGAGAGAATATCCCATTTGGGGAGTCGGTCCTGACCACGATTCTAAAGGATTCTTTGGGAGGCTCCTGCAATACCCTTCTGGTTGGTAAGGCAGGAGCTGCGGCAACTTGCAAGCAGAGGTTTCCAGAGTGGGTAAGAAAGAGGGACAATGACATCCGTTTTTGCACTGGAACTTTAACTGCTGCTCAATTACAATTTACCTTTACAATTGTTACAATTGATAATTTTCTAATTTCAGATTTGGAGCAAAATTGTGTCATATTTAGAGGACGGAAGTGACTTCATCAACGTCTCGAGAACTTGTCAAGGTCTGGATCGAATCGTGAAAGGAATTATTGCTCAATTTAGAATGGTAATTTTTATATTCCTAATTAAATCATGGACACGTGATTTTGTTGAGCTGGAGTATAATTGTTGTTATCATTACAGGTTCTTAAATTTGTCCTCCCATACCTACCCGAATTCGACATCCTCTCCTGTATTCAAGTCTCCCGAGGAGTTCGTCACGAAATAGAAAAATTCAAGTCTCAACATCCAAACGACAACGATGAGGCGAGATATATATCGAATATTAACAAAGCGATCCTTGGTCCAAATCATGATTTCCGAACGAAATTTGTCGTTGGAGGGGAACTGAATTTTAATCCGGATATGAAGCTATATAAAATTGAGCTAACTAAAAAAGTGAACCAAGGACAAATCTCTTACTCTGCACGAGTGAGCATCATCAAGCACTGCTGCACGTATGACAACATGGAGAATTGTGTATGGAATCTGGTCCCCCAATTAGTTTATCGGATATTCAAATCCGTTCCGCATCTCCGAAGCATCCGGGTTGATGGGGTGGATGAATGTATGGCAGGATTTAGTATTTGGAACGAGGATCTGGAGAATCCAATGCCACCTTTGTCGCATCAGCAGTCACTCTCTGTAGAGTTCATGGATCAATCCAGGGACAAAATTTATAGCAGGCTCAACTCGTTGAAAGCTTTGATTTTTAACGCCTATCGTACCCAACTTCTGAGCAATGAGGTGGAATTGATGTCGGTCAGTGTCATTGATCTGTATCGATTTAGTTATCTGACCAGTTTAACGCTGACTGGTATAAATTTTGACAGTTCATTTACAATTTGGCATTTGAAACTCCTCGATGCCCCACAACTGCTGGAGTTGACGCTGATTGGAACGATTCGTGGGTTCGATACATCGGACCCGGACCCAGCCATATATGATGATAAAGGACTGAGCATTGCGGAGTTAGGCGGCAAGGCACTGGTGTCATTTCCAAGACTACGAGTGATGAAGCTGTCCATGGATATTGGTGAGTTGGCAGTTTTTATAATTGTCTTCCAAGTCCACATGTCATCATTCTCACGAGTTACTGTTTATATTAAATATTTAATTCCTGCTGATTTGCTAATTTTCTTATCCAGGTTTCAATTCCCCAGCACTAGACCTAGGGATTTGCTGTTGGGACCTTGCCGGCGACACTTGTAAACCGAGTCAGGGTCCTGCGCATGTCCACAGTGATTTAGTGGGTGAGCATGATCAGGATCATCACCAGAGGCTGATTTGGTGGTTCCTTCCTCAAAATTTGGATGAGCTTCAAATGGAGTGGCAATGGTCTTCAGGGTTTGATGACGGCTCTAGGTATGACAGATATCGGCATCCTGAAAAATTCGCTGCCAAGGTTTTCAAGCGTGATGAGGACCATTCCATATATGGGAATTTGGAATCCTTCCAAGGGCACTAAATTAAATTAAGTTGCTGGGGATTGTATGTGTGGGCATATATGATATGATTTAATGATATGGTATAATTTCGTCTACAAACTTTATATATATTTCCAATTTTACTATTAATATGTAGGAGGTATCATACATGTGGGTGTATATCAGTATATAATTAAAATTCAATAAAGGATAAAAATGAGTTGTCACATGTGAAAGAGCTTATTAATTCAATTTATGTCCTCATTAGTATTTGATATGGCATGAAGCTAAAATTGTATGCTTAAAATGGGAAAATAAAATCCATGTGATTTATATTAAGTAATTTGGCCTTAAAAACTGTATCGTGTGTTTTGGGATGAAACATTTTTTTTTTATTTGGTGGTCATATCATCATCATCAGTCTAGCTAGCACACAAGAAGATTGAGCATTGGCATTTGGTTGTGTATTTAATCCTTTTTGTGAATACAATTCTGGTTTAACCAGAGAGAAACAGGTCTGCATCCAGTAACCCGTCCTTTTACGTATATACATATGGAAATGCATTGAATAGACCCAGATTGAGTGGATGAATGTAATGAAGGGAATTTGAAGGAATGCCGAATGCAGTGTGCTATATATATCAAATCGGCTACCTAAGAGAAGCGTTCATTATGTAAACAACTATATCAACATCAGTAAGTATTGAGCCAACCTTTGCGTGGGATTGACGTTCAGAATTGAGTTTCTTCCTGGCTTGAGATTTGAAATATTTTAATTTGCTTTGGTTGCCAACATAAAACTAATTTTAAGCTGACTCCACCAAACCAACCCAGCAGTTTCCGCCAGCAAATTTTACATAAAATAGTCATATTTACTCCCAGTGAAATCACCCCAATACATCATGTCTACTTCAGTTTCTAAAGGACCACATAATCCCAGCGGAATTAACAAGCATTCCAGGTGAGTCCTATATATAGCTATGGAAGCAACTCGAGCATTCCCGTCGATTAATTTATTAAAATATTTAGAATGAATTCTAAATAAAATTTGGAACACCTTCCTAATTGGTTCACAATATATTTTACTCAGGGCGATAGCTGCAATTACTTATCCGGAGTTACTTGCCTCCCATGAGGAAATACCCGAGTCCCTTCAAGACAACGTGGTGAAGTGTAAGACTTGTCATGTCATAAACAATCAAGTTTGATTCCATTCTACGGATAATTTTCTGGGCGATATTTTAAACTTATATGTACTCTTGTTTGCCAATCAGCTATTAGGGGAAGGGAGGACTGGGGTGATCAGGACCTCGTCTTTGATTACGCGTATAGACCATGGATCACAAGTGAAGCAATTTACGGTGACTTGATTCGTCCCATTCTTCCCACTTTATTGAGTGGAGTTAACTGTTCAGGTAAGTTGATAAATTAAATTGGAACTGTCCATGTCATTTCATAGCCGATTTCGCTGCTGGGCTTTTTTCATCAGAGTTATTATCCATTCGTGTTTAATAGTGTTCACAAATGGAAGTGGCACTTCCAACATCCTGCTTGACACTTCCAATAAAACTGGGCTAATCCAAGCGACGATGAAGGATCTGTTTGGACACCTGGGGAGGATCACGGGGGAATTTGACTACCAACTGGGAATATCATACTTTGAGGTCTCCGACACTGGTAGCCAAGTTCGAGACTTGCTGAATTTCACTAGGGTGGAGATGGAGCTGCCGGTTCGAGAAACCAGCGGAGGAGGAGCGAACATCTGTAATCTTTCTTGGCATCGTCCCCGTGGCATGGATCATCTCATGGAAATTCTAGGAAAGGGAGAAAGTCGGCGATCGAGTGATATTGAGACAGGTCCAAGATTGCACGCGATTTTCCAATTGCAAATTCAACTGCATCAACGCGTTGCCATGTACGACACGTTGAATGTCCCTTCCCGCTTAGCCAAGCTTGTGATGGTGGACCTGGCAAAGGCTGGTTGTGATTCCACGGGAAAGAACGGAGGCATACATGCTTTGGGAAGCTGTCTCAACGCACTCGCATTTGGGAGCCAAGCCATCCCTTTCCGGGATTCCACCTTGACAATGATCCTGAGGGATGTATTGGAAGAGGGTAGCAAGACGATTCTGATTTCCAAAGCAGGTGCAGCAACAACTCCTGGAGAATGGTTTCCAATTGAGGTAAAAATAAACGAACCAAAACATACCAATTTAATTTAGGCAGTATATTTTTTAGCACTATGAGTTTAACTTTGTGCACCTAAATTTGAATAAATTAACATAGATCCAAAAAATTAAAATCCTAGTACTAAAATGTTAAAGTTCAGAAAATTTAGTAAGGTGCTAATAGAACAAATTTTTCGGTCAAAGTTAATATCTTAAAGCTAGATCTAGCTAACTCCTAAGCTTTACTTGGACAATTACGAAAGCAATCGACGTCCATTATGCAGGTTGCGCAGCTTTGCTGGTTGAGATAAATGGTATGGCTTGGTCTTTTGGTCCTTGTGAATTAGCTGCCAAAGCTCGATCAATCGATCAATCGATCGATCAGAGCAGAGAAAAGTAATCTTTCTTTGCTTAAAATTTAAAACACAGGAGTGGAACAGGTGATGAATGAACCGTATCATTTAACATTTTGACAGTAACAAACTGACTAATATATATTGCTAATAAAATCAAGATATAAAAAGTTAACTAAAAAAATTAATAATTTGGGTGCTGAAAAGTTGATTTGGAAAACGGGTGCTAAAAAGTTAACAAAGGATAAAAACTTAAAACCGTAGTGACAAAAAGTTAATTTTAGGGTGCTAAAAATATTTATTCCTTTAATTTAATTTAAGAATTTATTTTAAGAATTATTGTAAATAAAATGACTCATTCATGTCATTTTCACCTGGACAGATCTGGGGCACCATTGGCCGTTGTGATGGACCACTTTTGAAAAATATGGAGAAGCTGTGGAGCATTCCAAAGCCAGTAAATGGAATTGGCAAAGATGATGAAGCGATATGCGAGTGTGCGAATCACGCCCATTTCACCCATGACGGTTGGAAATGTCCCGAGCTTTTGGATGCACTCCACAAGTTCGGGTAGAAACAATGACAGAGATATGAATGCCAATATGAGGGTATGCAAGGTGGAGAAACTTACCCATCTTCAGAATTTGCAATCATATTATTCATTTTATTCATTTATGTTAAAGCCATGTCTTAATGTTCAAAATGCATTTTGTGGCTTACCGAAATGTCGCCGTTCCCGCTCCTCGTCGTAGTGATAAGGAAATTGGACTTATGCCTAGAAACCTTCCTAGAATCAGCATCCATTTGAAACCATTTCCCACCAGATCATCTTTCATGAAGTGAAATGGGGTTTCTCTGAATACCATTGCCGTTTTTGCTTGTTCGTGCCTCTACAGCTGGGATGAATATGGATTATCAACTACTACCAGTTCTGTTCAGCAAGATATTCCGACGTGCTGCTAAAATTTGGTAAGTAAAAATTGATAAGCCCTGTATTTCTGTCAAACAATGCTTGTTGTCTAAAAAAGTCGATTGC
>JAQIXQ010002226.1:0-11293 GCA_034700485.1 Pseudosinella alba | reverse complement strand
CTGTTATGGTTAGATTAGATATAGGCTTTGTTTGACTCTTCATTTTTAGCAAACAAAGGAAGGTCATTTTTTGTCAGGTTGGTGATGATGAGAATGGAAGAAAAAATGTCGTTTTTTTTATTTTGAGACAGTTAAGAATAGCATAGTTAAGAATAGCTGAATTCTTCAGAAGAGCAGGAATACCAAGATCAAGTTTAGTTTGCCGGTTTACTTTATAACATCAGAATGGATATGTTTTTGAAGGAAGATAGAATAATGCTTGGAAATCTTTCTTTGTAAAAATAGTTTTCTTAATCTTAAATCTTCATTTTTATCTTATCTTAAACTTTGGAAAATAAATCAAATCCAAAGTATTTTGGCTTCCGAGAACAGCTCTGAACAAGTTGACGGAAGACAACAGATCTGCAGATTAGTTTTTTGATGATCTCATTCATTTTCAAATTATGTTTGTGGGTAATAATGCAGTGCATGCATAAATTCATGACTTCCTACTAAAAAGGCTAAAAAGGCTAAAAATAAATGACATAAATTACACAAAAGTTTACATCTAGCTAAAGAGATAAGTATTATTTTGTAGGAAAATGAGAATTCCTTTTTTGAACAAAGATTCTTGTAAGGAATAATAAGATTTACTTTTTAAATTAGCAAGGAAGGGCAAAATTATTATTTTATGCGGGCGAGATAGATAAGATGAGATGACGTCTTCGCTGACGGTACCAAACTAAAAATAATTCTGTAAAGATAAGCTGAAGTGCGGTTGACCAGTGGCCACACTGGACTGCATTGTTGATTGTTGACTGGGCTATTACTGTCGCAGTCACGTCCAAAAAAGTGCAAATTATGCCATTATTATCAGCATAATACAATTTGTCAACATTAGAGGAAAACTTATGAAGATTATTTATGCAAAAAAAAAAAGACGGAAATTGGATTCTAATCCGCAATCCTGATTTTAATCATCTTTATGCTGCATTACCTTACAAGTACAATAAACTTAATGGTGATGTGGTCACGATCGAATCGAGTAATATTAAGATAAGCTACTTTAATCCCTAATACTGTCGTTGTCATTTTGTCATCATATTCATTCCATTTTCATTCCTTTCCTTATTAAAAAGGAAGAGAATTAACTTACTTTTTATGTGACAATATCCGGCCACAATTATGACGCCGTCATAAAAAAATTAAATCTATTCAGCTAATACAATCCTAAAAGATTTCCTTGACATGGCGTAGTTTGTTAAAGGTTTAGTATTATTAAAATTACGTGAACTTTTCGAGGTCCAAAAATAAACTGTGATTTGAGAATAATGAATGGAGAGTTATTTATTGTTTCCTTCCGTGTACCTTAAAGGGCACGCAGCAAGGGGCCCTTCTTTATTGTTATACTTATGATGACAATTAAATCGAACCCTTCCAAATCCTTATCTGGTCGAATGCAGATTGCAAAATTATATGCCAAAAAATATTAAGACAATAAATTATATCTATATTATTATGGCAAGGCATTGTCATCATATTTTTTGCAAAAGCCATTTTTTATGTCAGGGGACGATTATTATTATTTTAGCTGTTTTATGACGATAATGATACTGTCCATGTCAATTTATAATTCGATATGAAGAATGAAGAATGAATTCGATTTAATCGTCCTTCCTTAATTGTAAGCCTAGTTCAGTTTTAGTTTTATTTAACCTTACCTTCACTTTTGCTATTTAAAGCCGGGTTGGGTTAAATTTAGATTATTTGGCTGCTAAAATTAAAATTGTTAGATTTTGGCTTGGCGCTGACCTTTGGTCCTATACTTTTCAAGTTAACTTAACATCATCAATATCATCATTATCATTATTATTAGAGCTAAACAATAACAATTGACATTCATTATATTTAAAGGTTGAAAAATATTGTTGTAGTCATTATTATTATGAGATGAGTTGGGTTGATGGTCCTCCTCCTCCATAAAAGGGAAGAAATCGTGTCCTATTAAGGGACAGCCAAAGTCATTTTTTGTATTTGGAGGGTCGAACGATCAGATTTTCTTATGCAAATGTTTTATAATTTAAGAGATGAACTGTTTTAAATTTAGCTATGGCTGTGATGAATGAATAGAGAACAGTGAATGGGTTCCATTTCCAATTATTCCAAGTTAGATATGGAAAGGATGAATGAATGGAATGAATGAATGAATTGAAAAATAACTTCAGACATGAGTATATTTAGCAAATGCATAGTTAATTACAGTCCAAAACAATCAGTTATGACCGGCCGTTGTTTTCCATGTACTTGACGTGACATGTGACAGCTTGCATAATAAGAGCATGTGTCATGTCATGTCCATGTCAATATTGTCGCCTTTGTGTCGATCTTCTTGAATTACACTTAAATGATGATGATGAAGTTTAACTGTATTCATTGATTAAACATTAACCATTGAACTAATGTGTCACCCTTAATTTGGCTTGTGTCCCTTTGACAGGCATGGCACTATTGTGACTTCACGGATGGTCATTCGACCTTTCTATGCCCAAATGGGACCCTCTTCTCCCAAGTCCTCCTGACGTGCGACTGGTGGTTCAACGTGGATTGTAAACAGGCGAGACAGTTGTATGTCTTGAACGAGAGGCTCTACAGATATATCAAACCGCCCAAGCCCAGCTTCCCCGAGGACTTCATCGGGGAGCATGTGGACAAGTGGCTGCTCCAGCAGTTTAATAATGGATATTTGCCAAAGGTAGATAGATACATAATATCAAATTATAATTAAATATCAAAATCTTATTTAATTGTGTTTAGATGGCTAATTGGTCTGGGAAATGTCAAATGATTTAATTTGATTTTTAGGTGAGGAGGAAGAAAGCCAAGCCAAAGTTCGTCGTGAGTGCCCTTCCCCCGCTTCCATCCTCCCCCACGGATGCCCATGATCATGACCCACCCCCTCAGTCATCATCATCCGGGGAGGAGAGGAACGACAACTAATTATTTATCTATCTATCAAAGACGTTATTTTTATTTAACCAAGTTAGTATTCGTTGTTAAATTGCTATTTTAGTTTACATCTCTACATTTACATCTCCTCGGTTAAAATAAAAATTAATTAAATATAATTTAACTTTTCTTGTTTTTTTTGTCCCAGGTTCATTTTCGTTACCAGTTCCAGTTCCCTCCACACCACACCAAACCAAACCCCTTCCGTTCCTCCGTCCGTTGCGCACCTCACAGAAGCGACATATACCTAATCATAGTTATAATTTGTTAATTAAATCGTTTTAAGAAAATAAAATAAAAATGTATATTTTTGTATAGATAATAGTGTGCAATCGACCATATCATATCAATCTATTATTACTATCAAATCATTATGCAATGAATGCCGAAAATTTTAATTGTGTTACTTTAATATATTTTAAGTAAGTTGATTGAACTGTTAGTTTAAATGTATATATGTACGTGTGTTCAAATGAAATAGAATATTAATTAGAATTTTAGCCAGCCCATGAATTATAAATGTTGAGAAAAGGACACATTGGGATCAGATTTTATCTCAAGATGATAATGATGAAAGATGAAATTATGTAATTATTATTTTGCATGAATTAGGATTAGGAATATGAATGCAACCTCCCCTAATGATATATTATAATAATCATTATGTAATTATGAATTACATACGCTAAAAACACTTCGAAGCTATACCGAGAAAAAATATTTTACGCGTGTATAATTTGATAAATATTTCTATTTAAAATTACATGCTTCATCCAGGAATAAAAAAAACATCTCAAATTACATAAAAAGATCAACTCAACAGCAATATATAATTAGCATTAATTCCCAAAATGTCCATATTTTCATGTAAGTAATCATTAATCAATCATTCAATCAATTCATTCAAATTCATAAGCCATTTTCATATCACTGACTCGCAAGCAAAGTCCCAAGCTATGATTTTTTTATGAAGGGAAGCCAAAAAAACGAACAAAGACAACAGATGCCTCCTATATCCTACGCATATTCATATTCCATTTAACACATTCATATTTCTCATCTAGCCCCAGGAAAAGAGCGCGAAGTCATCCAGTTTGAATCTGCATCTGCTCTTGCCTTTTTGCTTCTTCTCGATTCTCTCGAGTCAAGTTTTCATTGCAAGAAAAGCAAATCGCAATTCCTTTCATCCTATTCCTAAATGCACGCAAAAATGCATGGACAAGAAAAGCAAAAAGCGAAATTGTGAATGGACAGAGAGAGAAGAGGAAGAGAAGAAGACGACGCGACGAGACGAGGAGACTTTCGACAAAATCAAGGTAGCTAGACAAACAGCTATATATACATATAGAAACAAAATGCACTTTTTCCCTTTCCTTTTGTTTCAGTAAAATTGTAAAATCTCTTGTTTTTGATTGCGAGTGCATTTTTGATCCTGTTTTTTTTTGTTGGGATTTTGAGTGAAATTGAATTGAATAAGCAAAAAAAGCACTTTTTGGTGGACTTCAACTGCTGAGCTGGAGCTGAAATTTTTTTGTAAGTTGGATTTCCTTTTTTGGACAATTAAAATTATTAATTAAGTTAATGGTTAATTTAATGGCTTTGCCCCAGCTGTCATCAGTGATTAAGCAGTCCCTCCGGTTGGGGTGGAACATTTTAAGATTGGGCTACTGCACCTGCACCTATTACAATTCACTGCTCACATTAACTCACTACTTAAAGAGCGCACTAACGTGGTTGATAAATGACAATAGGAGGAAGATTTTAAGGGACTAATGACTAATTAAATGAGTCACTAGTAAGGTCATTAATTAAGAAGGCGAAAGTGTATTAGTTAATTTAATTAGTTAATCTTAAAACTGGGTGTGATATCATTGGAATTGGAAGGAACTAATTTTTAATTGTTTTTTGTTTTAATTGTTGGCTTTCTTTTTGGTTTCAGGAGGACAAGAAGGAGGTTTAAGGACTTTTTAACGGCTTCCGGAGACCGGGCAGGGTGGCAATCTGTTAATACGGCTAATCATTAATTAAAAGGAGGTATTTAGTTAACTGACAATTGAGGTCCTCGGACATTGGAGGGGGAAGGAAGGTGAGGTAATTGACAGACAATTGACCAGGACCAGGTCAGAAATCATCATGTCAACTCCACGTGGTAAAACGGTAATGGTAAGTTCACTTTTAATTGATTTAAAGACGATTTTAATTAGTCATTGGTTGGCCAACAAATTATTAATTTAGTTACAATTGATTATTGCAGGTGTGTTTGGCGGACGGAGACGTCTGGGATGACAGGGAACTGATTAGGGACTATGACAGGTCTGTCAAGGGTTGGAGGCGTCAGCAGGTGGGCACTGAGGCAAATGAGGGGGAAACCACCCCGGGTCCTGGCCCGTGGGTCGAAGTTCAAAAGCAAGCTGCTGCGAATGCGAGGGGGAGTGGGAGTAAACAGCTGTCTGTTCAAGTGGCGAGGTCAGCCCTTTCTCCGACCATGCTGGAGGTGGGGAGCTGGATCGTGGGGTCGCCTTGCAGGGCCCTGTACTCGGAGGATGGGTTGGAGTATGAAGCCAAGATTATGGGGATTGAGGGGCCCCACTGTACTATCAGATTTGTTGGTAAATGCAGCAGACAATGATCAGATCAGAAAAAATGCATTTAATTTGGAAGAGTCATTAATTAAAATTAAAATGTGATATTGCTCGTTTTTCCCAGGCTACGGAAATGAAGAGACAATCCATCTCCAAGAACTGAAGACCACCCACGGGAAGAAGATCCGAGATAGGCAACGGCGTGACGCCCAGATTTTCAACCAGAGCATCAACGGCGGGGGAATGGGAGTGGACGTTGACTGCCAATCCAACATCAGCTTGACCTCCTCCATGTACAACAATTACACGGATTCCGTATGCCGTGATCGTGACCTAGAAGACACTCTGACCGAACCCCGCACCTCCCGTACGCCCCTGTCAACATCCACCCCGCTAGGCGGACCTGGGCCCAGCAGCAGGCGTATCGGTATCAAGCCAATCCAATTCCTAAATGGAGATTATAAACTGAAGAAATCCGGCTATGTCAATGGTCAGCCGGAGGAGCCACCAGAGAGTAACATTGATGATAGTGCCCTCCCATCTGCTGCTGAAGCGACGATTGATTCCTCCTCAGAACTCTCCTCCACAGGGGGAGCGGACGGACCCCAAGAAGCTCTCAACGATGGACCTAATGGGGAGTGGGAGAACTTTAACAATACCATGCCACCCATGAAGTTCCCGGTCCCACCGATGCCCCTCAGCCTTGCCAACAATGATGGGGGCGTGGATTTCGGGAGGGGAGAACTACCCGCGCTCCTCATGTCCTGGTATATGGCTGGCTACCAGAGTGGATTTTTTGATGCCAAACGGGAAATGTCAACTTCCGCCAATAATGGGAGTCGGGGATCTAAGTCGTCAAAGCGGATGAATTGAGTGCTTCAAGTTCCAAGTTGGAAACCTCTTCGTACTTAGCTTTTATAATGATATGATAATAATACGAGAAACATCGCGCAATGAATTATTAACATGACTTGGTGTTATTTTTGTAAGCAGCAGGATTTAGAATTGGATTCGTCTTTTATTTTTTCGAAATGTTTGTATTCATTATTCATCAACTTTTCTCTTCCTTTTTTTATGTTAATCCAATTTCAGCTGTTAATTAACTTACGAATATGATTTTACTTTGGTATTAGAGAGAGGAAACGTTTAAGATTTGTATATTTAGAATTTAGGGTAATGTTCTTGTTCTTGAATTCTCTATTAATTAGTGCTAAGGATAAGTTTCAAAATATGTAGACCTTACTATACTATTATCAAGTCTGATTGGATTTGACATCCTGATTAATTAACGCATTTACATTCTAAATGATATATACGAGTTGTGATAAAACTACTACATAGATTGGTAGGTAGGTACCTGTGGATTTTGCGAATTAATCTTTTACAAAAACTAACTATCAAATTAACTGTTTTCAAGCTTTTGACAAACTCAAATTGTGGTTGGATGTAGAAACTCCGAGTAGAAAATGAAGTTTGAAGATGCATCCTTTGTACTTTGATGTATGCCTTGTTTGTTACAATTTCCACTTAAGTTTTTGTGTATGATCAATATGGTTTGTGAATTGTGAAATTGTAAATGGTTGTTAGGTAAAGGATTGGGGAGAGGATGTAAGTTTTAAGTTGTTCTTTGAGTGCTGACTTTTCCCAAATGAAATAGAATTCTCTGGTGTCAGTTAAGGTTGTAAAATGAAATGTAAAGTATTGACTCAATCAATACTATTGAGTTGTATTAATTTTACTTAATTAATAATTAGCTTAATTTGTATGGCTAAGATTAATAGACTGCAACTAATGATATTTTTGGATGTATTGATATTGATTGATTTAGCAAAGGTGACAAAATAAAATTCTTCAAGATGCTAATCGTAAGTAAATGCTTTACAATCTATTTTGTTATTGAATTCGGCAAGACGTGTACATAGCCGCTTATGGCACAAAATTCCAAAACTTGAATTCATCGATATTTTAGCAAGTGTATAATTAGCTCGGGTTAGAATTAGAAACTGTACTTTTAGGCTTAACTCAACTCTTCTTGACGTAAGTAGGTACATTAGTTTTATCGATTACCATTACCAGTCGAAATATTTATGTAATGCGTTCTTGCAGGATATGTTATGATATTTTTTGTCATGCCATGTAAAAGATTTCATGCTATATTTGCTGCGCTGTGCAAAATCTTATAGAATTAAGTAGACATAGCGTCAGCGTACATATTAGACTTTTGTAAACCCGTCTTTCCAACTCCTTTCACTCTATATTTAGGCAAAAGTCTCCAAAGTGGCTTGACTTGGCTTATTATTATAAATGTTGTAGATTGCACATTCTAAATGTTGCACATTCTAAATGCTAACATTAGACATTTTTAATAGTAAGGAGCTCAACTAAATCGGCTTACACTTTTACTTTAGTTTGGTTTTTGGTACATCTTGAAACTTGCTATTCGACTATGACTTTGACTTACTCTACTCTCCTCTTCTAAATTCAACTCAGGCAGGGGAAAATGTGTAGGAATAGAAAGGGAAACCATCTCCTCATCCTATATGAAAAACTTTTCGGTGTAGATTACGACTTACGACGGGTTTGTTGTTATCAACATATAAAAAAGCAGAAAGTGGATAAAATGGGCTGCATACCAAAACCAAACCAACTATTTCCCCAACCTACGCCGCTCGTTGAAATAAAAAGCTTAGGCCATGTCATAGATATAAAAACTGCATTGCAAAGCTGGTTTGGTTGGAGAATGGATGGAGTTTTGGGAGTATGAAACACTTGAAAGTAATGATATGCTGAATAATAATATCCTGCTTGTTGTGTTCCTCCTCCGACTAGTGACTAGTCGATGAAGAAACGCTATGTTTGGGAAGTAGAATGTAAGTAAAGTAGAAGTGAAACCAATGCCAAGGGCACCTTCAACCTTAGCCATGCTTCCTCCCCGAATTTTTTGGACAAAATGGTCTGGTCTGAAACTCTGAAGGTGGTGGTGTTGTTGATGGTACTGGTGCTGCCGGGCCGGTCTTGTTGGTAAATGTTGGCTCTCTGGCTATATGTCGAAGCTATGACTGAAGCTATATCCTATAAAAGTGGGGAATTTTGCGCGTTACTTGGCTTTGGCTTTGGCTTCGTTACTGTTGCTTTCTATACAGCGACCCAGGATACCAAACCAACAAAGACGAAACGAAGGAAAACCGATGAAGCCAAGCCAGCTTTACTTTTGGATATAGTGAGGGGTCCGTATGTTGGGAAAAGTTAGTTGGATTTTGGCTTGCTGCTCGGCTGGAGTAATATGGTCGGGTGGAGAGAGCTCTCATCTCGATTCGGTTTCGATAACAAAGCCATACGTCGAAAAATGGTATATTTGTAAATATGATCGTATGACAGGTTCTTCTCCAAAATATAAATATGTTATAATATGCAATGTTCTCGCCGACTCGTCCATTTTTTTAAATGTTTTTAGAGCATATTTCTCTGGCCCCGGCGTAAATTGACTGGGAAACTATTTAACTTCCCACGATTGACTATACGGACCCTAACCAAACGAAACAAACGTAAACGAGCAAACGAGAATTTTTTTAAACTGTCAAATAGTTTAGTATCGAAGTATGTAAGTATGGCCACGCCAAACTGCAGATTTACCTGATACCCTGACAGGGTAACCCTGTTCTGTTCCGTCGCAAAAATAGCTTCGCGGATAGATGGCTTCGGCTTGATATACTGTTGGCTAAACTGTTTTGATTGCCTACTGCAGTATGTCAGGGTTAATTTTTACTGCGTTTTAGGATTTAGTTTATACATGTTAGTTGTTTTGACAGAGAATGGCTTCGTGAATGAATGGACTGAAAAGTTATTTTGGACGCTGGAAGCCATATTTAGACGAAGCAGACGGGTCCTCCTTGATCAGCATTAAGTTATATTAAATATTGCGTTGTAATAATATTTGCTTGCTAATTAGTAATTACATTACATACATACCATTTGTTATTCCTTAATTGTCACACTTTACCATTTGTTATTCCTTAATTGTCACACTTTACTATTCTTGATTATGGTTATGATTACGATGACCTTCGAATTAGCTGATGTACCATTCTCCAAAGTACTACAATATTAGCTGTGGCTCTGGCTGTGGCATAATATATGAGCTTGTTTCCAGTTCTGAATGAGCTATGCTGAAGGCAAGCGGGTACAAAAATGGGTACAGCGTTATCTTGAAGGATGGATGCTCCAGGAGTGCTAATTATCATATTAGATTAGCATTCTCATATTATTATTATTCACATTAAGCTTAATTTTTTCCATGAAATTACACATTTCCAAAAAAGAGTCATGTTTATGGTACTTGCATCAAACATTCACGTGCACATTTTTTCACATTAGTCTGACTGTTGGTAACATTGATTTAATTTCGCCATTAGTTAATAAAATGCATACATAATTATATCCATCATAAATTCATCAACAATCCAGTGCGTGTGAATTCTTCCTCTCTAAAAAAAGTTTACCATGAATTTTTCGGCATCTGGAATACTGGAATCGGTCGGAATGCTAAATTGCTGACTGAATCACAGACTGTGATGGGATTGAATTAAGCAAGTTAGGATTTTGTTGGTTGGCTTGGCTTGGGTCTTTTTTTTGCTCAAGCTCGTAAAACGCATTTCTCAACATTTTATCGTCTGTTTGGACAAAGTTTCTTTACAATTGTACAATCATCGTACAATGTATGATTTAAGCTTTTGTGAGATAGAGAACAGAGAGTACCATTTTTCTACGCATTTTTTGCTGGAATATAAATTGAATAGATATATACATAAAAAGTGGGTAGGTATATTTCACATTACATATTGCGTCAGATAAGCAAACAATTTTTCAAAAAGATATAAATGTTTCATTTCAAGATTTCAGAGGCAAAAGTTTAAAGCAATAAAACTTTCATACTGGGGCTTTTGCGAAATGCCGAAAATGTTTGAAAGTCTTTGTTTATCCCATTCCATATCACATATCATGTAACATTGGCGCATTAAGACTGTGTGGCACTTTATCTTCTTCCGTCCCGAATCTGAACTCCATGCAAATTGACGAAAAAACATCTTATTCTCAAGAGCTTATAGATCGTTCCTGTCTTCCCCCTGTCCAAGGAAAGCTTTTATCTTGTCGGAAAAAGTCACAGCCTCTTTGTATTATAATCGACATGGCCTGATTACTCGACTTCGACTTCGACTTATGCAAGTTTCAGGATTTCCTTGAATTGTTGTGTGGTTACTTATGTTCGTTCAACAGAAGGCATGATCAAAGTAAATGTTCCAGATTTATCCAGATTCCCCGATTTCCGACGTTGACAAGTTAATGGATGCTTCAATTAGTTCAATTCAATTCTCTGTGTGAGGCAAAGTAACAAAGTAAGTACCTTGAAAGTAATGCCGGTTGGTTGATGAAAACCGATGAATTAAACAAAAATCATCAAAACAATTCATCTGAAATGGCCTAGCCACTAACAATTGTTTATCATTGCATTAATTTCTCCCAGCACATTAACTTCAATCAGACTGTCCAAAATTGTTTACCAGAACCAGATTGATAATCAATTACCAATTATAATCATAACTGACACATATGTATACATTTTGTTAATGCGATTTGGATTTCCAGACCACGATTTCGGCAAGAAATACATAAGTAAGTACATTATATCTTAAACAATTATTTCAAAATGTTTGGATTTTGGAAAAGGA
>JAQIXQ010002225.1:0-11294 GCA_034700485.1 Pseudosinella alba | reverse complement strand
ATTCCCCCCCGCCCCCATCATACTATGGGGATCCTCCTCCTGCGGCAACTCACTGATGAACCCCCCCGCATCCTTCCTATAAAAGTTGAGGAAGCCAAACCCAGCCAGGGCGATCAGACAGAGCAAGCCGTACAGCCGGAACGTGCCGGTGGTGCCCATGGAGGTCACGAAGAGGCCGCCGACCACGGCGCCGAAGCCTCGGCCCAGGCCGTGGTGGAGGCCTTGGAGGACTGATTGGGCTTGGTGGCGGAGCTCGGGCGGGGTGTTGTGGGCGAGGTAGGAGGAGCAGGCGGCCCAGCAGGCTGCGTGGGTTATTCCTATATGGGGATTAGAACAAAAAAATATTTTGTTGTCATGGAGATTTTTTTAAAATAATAATAAAAATTTTGTAAATGTGGGGCAAAATGAGATAATTATTATAATTTCACTAACCCTGAACAAACTCAAAAGGCAAGACCCACCACGGGTTCTTCAACAGCGAGATATAGAGGAACCTGAGCACATTGCACAGCAGCCCAATGCAGATGACCTTGACATGGCCCAACTGGGAGATGAAGGTTGAGCTGAAGAAGTATGCAAACACCTCGGACACGTGGTTGATCACGGAGGCCAGGCCGAACAGGGTTGGGGAGCCGCCAAAGTCCTGGATAAATAAGTAGATAAATAAATAATTTCAGCAACATTTATTTTAACAAAAATTATAATTTAACACACGTTGTTCCTTAGTTACCTGCAAATGCCAGAAGAGGAACGTAAAGATCAACCCAATCCCAACCCCCATGAGCCAAGCAATCGCGAGAAATGCCATGCAGTTCACATTCGTCTTGTAGTGCTTCAGGACCAGGAACCATTCCGGGATTTTTCGGTTCTGTTGGGCGAACACTGTCGTGTGGGGGATGCCTCCTTCTCCGATCTGTACATACATAAATATATCAGTTTTTAAAAATTCTGGTTTCCATGGCAACCGAAATATTATTAAGCATAATAACCGTCACCATACATATAGCTACTGAGAAATATTTTTATGTCACCATAGCAACCAAATAAAAACATATTTTTTATATCACCATAGCAACCAAAAATAAAATTCAAAAAATCAAACTAACCGTCTTCTGATGAGTAACCCCCCCACTGACAATACTCCCCCCACCCCCATACGGATCCCCAATATCTACGTTCTCAAAACTCTGCCCATACTCTCCCCCTCCCCCAGCAGCCGCATTTTCCCCACCCGCCCCCAACTCAATCCCCACCCCACTAACATTAACCTGCGGCATCTTCAACCTCCACCCAACCAACGTCGCCAACCCCATCAACACAACAAAAATAGAAAAACAAACAGTATAATTCTTCTCCTGTGGCAACGGCTCACACTTCCTCGCCGGAAACGTAGAATGATCCAACGCAATCCCAATAAAAAACATGGAAATAGCCCACCCAACACTCCCAAACATCCTCTGATGCCCATACCTCGTCGCAGCCTGATCCCCTAGGAAACCCAACACCGCCGTATCAGCAAGCACTATACTCGGACTGCTAACAGCCTCTCCTAGGATCACTAGTAGCAACAACAAGAAGAATACTTTGGACACGTCGTCCTTTTTGAATATTTGGGAGGAGTAGGATGGGCTGACCCAGTTCTTGTTCTCTTTCTTGTCGTAGTTGATCGCGTAGGTGACGCGGATTGGGGAGATTCCTGGTTGGGGGCGGGGGATGTAGCGTTTGGATCGCTTGTGATTTGGGTGGAGTTTAGGATTGTTGTTGCTATCGTTACCGTCGTCGTCATCAGAGTCGTCATCATTGTTGTACTCTTCCATTGTTACCAAACCGTTGGGCTGTTGATATGGCGACGATTTATCATCCGATTCCTGTCGTGGTCGTTGTTCTTGTATCAACGGCAACGCCACAGGTGGATAAACATAGTCATCATCCACATCCCCACCACCGTTACCATTGTTACCATTGTTGTTATCCTCATTGTTGTAGTACTCCTCCGGCCCCGCATCCCGCTTGGTGAATGTGACGGAGACGGGCTCAGGGGGGTCGATGATGGCGTGGGAGATGTTGACTTTTCGGAGGCAGCCGACGGGTTCGGGTTGGATGGAGCCGAGGGGGAAGGTGAAGAGGATCCAGCAGCCGAGGGAGATTAGGAGGATTGTTTTGAGGCGGTTGTTTCTGTTTAATTTTATATGTGATTTCATTATGTTGCTATGGTAACATTTATATTTTTTTTAATGTTATTTTCACACGTACCTCTCCGCCCAAGCAACCCACATGGGAGCAGCAATATATTCTACTAGCGGCCTACAACCGCTGAGCACCCCGGCTTGAGCTCCATTCAGCCCCAGTTGCTTGAAGTAGACTCCCATGAGGGGGAAGAGACTCCCGAAGGCGGCGTAGAAGAAGAAGTAGAAACCCTGTGAGGGAGAGAGAAATGGGAGAAAGTTAGAGAGAGAGAAAAAACTGAAAGAGAAAGTTTTTTTTTTAAGGGAGAAAGTCAAGTTATTTTCTCCTGTTATAAAATTGCCATGGAGACTTGTTTTTCCAGCAAACTATTACGTAAATCAAACTGAAAGAGAAAGTCATTAGAAAAATCATATAATCATATCATTCACCTTAGCAACAACAAGCTCCGGCTCCAACCCCCCAACCAACGTCTCCAACAACTCACTCTTCCCCCTAATCTTGTTCGTGCTGTCCTTCGCCTCTGGATACTTTTCTAGGTCCACCTCCGTTGCATTTGGGTCTTGATATGGTCGGTAGCCGGGGTGGTTGAGGAGGGTTGTGTCTTGGTAGGGGTTGGGGGCGCCGCCTCCTCCTTGTTGGTTTGTGTCTGACATTTTTGTTGTAGTTGTTAATTACACTGTTGTTTTATTTATATTTAATTGAACACACGGAACTTTTTCCTCCACAAAAAAAAACTAACAATTTTTTTAAAATATATATATATATATAGCTAAATTAGTTCTATACACATTTTAATTCAAAATTTGATAAATTTCCTTTCACTCTATTGATGTGATACGTATTTTTTTTGGCATTTATATATATACAAATTAACTAACTCTCTCAAAAAACTTCCCAGCCACAACACACACCCACACCCACACCCACACTAGCTATTACAATAATATCTACTCATTTCTATAACATTTGTTGTTATTCTCGTCATGGGAACACAATGGGGGAGAGAGAGAGAAAATGTTTACTTTTTTCTCTCTCTATCTACTAATGTAGCAAATTATTTTTTAGTTGTTATTGCTTAATATTATTATTATTATTATTATTAATATTTTTAATAACTCCTCCTCGAATTAAGCGAGAAAGAGGGGTCAAGTGTGTTTATATATATATACACTGTTTGTTATGTAACGTGTTCCAGAGAGAGAGAGAGAGGTTTGAGAAGCCAGAAATAGAGAAGGGAGGAGGAGAAAGTATAATGTAATGGTAAATAGTAGTAGTTGTAGTTATGGCGATAAGAGGGAAAAGAAGAGAGAGAGAGAAGAGGAAAAGTACTTTTGTATACAAGATTATATATATATATATACAGAGAGGGAAAAGGTGCGACGACTTTCACTTATCATGTATATATATATATGAAACTTGCTTGAGAGAGAGAGAGAGGTTTGGTCTATGTGTGTGTTACTTTCTTCCTCTCTTTTTCTTGGGCTTGGGTGGTGTAGAAAGTATATATATATATACGAGAGTGGTTTTGACTCTCTTTTTTTAGGAAAAAGGGCTGGCAGTTTGGTGGGTGGATGGGTGCGATATGTGTGGATGTCTTTAAAAGTATTTTAATCTTCTAGTTGGTCTCTCTCTTCTTCTCTCTATTAATATGAGTGAAAGGTATATATATACAAATGGGTCTTCTTGTGTCCTGTGGGAATAAAAAGGGAGAGAAAGTAGTTCACTTGTATAATATATATATATTAGTTCAAGACAGAGGTTCACTCACATGAGGAAGGAGATATATATATATAGAGAGAAAGCTATTTTCATTCTTTCTCTCTTCCTCTCACCCAAACACACTCTCTCGTTTCTCTCAGGAGGGATGGATGGATGGTGGGTGTGGGAGGGGGCATATATATATATATATTTGTACTCTCTTTTTCCACTCTCTCTCTCTCTTCTTTTGAGTGTGTCGGCAAATATTATATTACCACAAACAGTCGACGGTAAAGTGCCGGAGAGAGAGAGAAAGTTGTGATGTTTTGCTGCGACTGTTGCCCCTGCGCATAGAGGCTATCCCCCATCCCATAAATATATATTATTTGTATAAAAAAAGAGCAAAATAATTTAATACTTGTAAAATGCCATACAAGTAGGCTTGGTTTGTTATTATAATCTAACCGGCAATTTATAAAAGAGATAATTATATGAAGAAAAAACATGTCACGATATTGGGAAGCGGTGGTGCCAATATGGAACTCTACTTATGATTTGTTTTATTTTATTTATTTACTTTTTTATGTAAATCAACTAAAAAGCACAAAAGAGACGACATGATACAAAAAAAAATAAGAACATTATACAGTTTCTTTTATTACTCAATTTATATATATCTCTCTCTCCTTCTCTCTATCAAAATCAAAATCACAAACAATTTGATATTAAAATGTATATGAAGAAACAAAAGTTATTATTATTGCTATAACTGACTAGATAAAATACAAAAATATACAAAAAATTATATAATATGTATGAAAAGATAATACTACAAAAAAAATTAAAACGAAGAATAAGAAGAAAAAAGTCAAAACAACAAAATTTATACTTACTTTTATAATTAGTCATAGGTTTTAGGAAGGAATTAACATTATATATATATATATATATCCATATATATCATAATTATTTTTATAAAAAAATATATATAAACATATCTAAAAAATATTTAAAACAAAACACAAGTAATGAAGCAAGGAAAAATGATTGGCTTAACGTAAATATATAAAAATAAAACCAAGAACAAGAAGGTCAAAACATATATATATATACATGAACAACTAAATTATATATATATATATATATATATATATAGTTAAAAAAGGGTATATTTCAAAATATATATATATTATTATGACATATATTATTTAACAAACGTGTCCACTCCCATTCAAAAAAAAATTCTAAAAAATTAGCATAATAATCCAAATCCCCGAATCACAACAACATCATCCCAAATCTCCTCCCCTCCACCCCCTTTCACGAATTCCTAACATGATTCAATATCCAAGTCGTAAATTTACTAATCCTCGTACAAACCCCAGGCATGTTCGGCTCCGCACACCCAATCCCCCAAGAGATGATCCCGGCCAGGAAGTACCGCTTGTCCGAGCCTATCACTTGGAGTGGACCGCCGCTGTAAAAATTAAAATTTGATTTGATTTAATTTGCTGTTTCTAATTTCTACCAAATGAACTGGTTATTTCATAATTGCATACCTGTCTCCCTGAAAAAATTAAAATAAATAAAATAAATAAAATAATATGAAATATAAATAAATATTAATTAATGTTTGAATACAAAAACATAACAAAAAAACGTAACCATAGCAACACATTACTCACCTGACAACTATCCCTCCCCCCACCATCATACCCCGCACACAAAAAGATCTCCGGAATATGCTCCATCCTCCCACTCTTCAAAAACATATCCCGACACTTGTCATTCGAGATGATCGGCACCTGCACAAACTGCAACGTGTTCGGCAGCTGCCCCCCTTCGCTCAGCCTCCCCCATCCTGTAACCGTTGCATTCTCTCCGATGAGCAGGTCGTCGGAGCCGGGGAGGCAGATTGGGACGATGTGGGGGGTCGTTGTGAGGTTGACGGGGGTTTCCAGTTTGAGGAGAGCCAGGTCGTTCTCGTAGGTGAAGAAGTTGTAGGAGGGGTGGACGATCTGTTGAAAAATAAATTAAAAATATGGTTGTTGTCATGGAAATATTTTTTTTTAAATTACGGTTGTCATGGTAACAATTTAAAAAATGGTTGCCATGGAAACAATTTTTACAAAACGGTTGCCATGGTAACAACAAATCCAATATATATATCTTACCTTCTTCTTAATCCCCCTCTCCAAATGAGCATGACTCTCCTTACTACTACTAAAATCAAACTCCCCCAACCTAATCTTAATCTGACTCGTCATCAAATCATCCACACAATGCCCCGCCGTGGCCACCCACTGCTCATTAATCAACGCCCCCCCACACCGATGCGTACTAGAAAACCCAAAGAAGCTCGTCCTCCTCACAGAGACCTGCCATGGGAACTGGCCGTACTTTGCCTCGTTCCCTCCTACTATTCGTTTTTGGGGGGTTGGGAGGCGGTGGAGGTTGGAGATCCCGCAGGGGGACTTTGAGTCGTCGGTTGAGGTTGAGAGGACGGGGGTGGAGCCGAGGGGGTGTTGTGGGGGTGGTTCGTTGTTGTATGGTTTGGGGGTTGTTGTAGTTGTGGTGGTAGTTGGTGTTGTTGTTGTTGTTGTCATGGGAACAGGAGTTGTGGTGGTTGTTGTTGTAGTAGTAGTAGTAGTTGTAGGACCAACCCTCGTAACAAACGGTATCCCAACAAGCTCGTCATTATCATTATTGTCTTCATCCTCTTCATCCTCATCCTCATGACCGGTTGCTGTAGCGACATATCCGTCTGTTGCTGAAGTCCCTGTTGTCATGCTACCACTACCAGCATTATTATTCAAACTGTTAATTGTAGAGAACTCCGTCTCCTCTTCTTCCTGTTGGGGTTCTTCTAAGCTGCTGGTTCCACCAGTGTTGGCATGACTACCACCAATTACTTCAATGAGGACTTGGTTGTGGTTGTGGTTATGGTTACTATTATGATGATAATTTTGCTGCTGCTGCTGTTGCTGATGATGATGATTCTTATTGTTGTTCATGGCAACGGCGTTGTCCAGTGTCGTGGGACCTGTGCTTCCGATTGTCGATCCAATCGCTACAACATTGTTGTTATTGTTGCTACTGCCACTGTTACCAATACTACTCCCCTCAATACTATTCTCAACAGCGTTGTGGGAGCAACAAGAGCCGAACATGAAGCCGTCGACGCACATGCCAAGGTGCTTGCCTTCCGATTTGAGGCATTCCCAGACGAACATGCAGGTGCCTTGGATCTCGGCGGAGGAGGTGGATTCGGATTTTACTGTGCAGGGTTTTGGGGAGATCTTGTAGGAGCCTAGTTTGTGTGGGAAACAATGAAATAAATATATATATATATTATTAATATACATACATGATTGGTTTATAGATATTTTTATTTTTTATGACATGTCAATAAATATGTTGGTATATGTTTGTCAAGGGCCAAGGGTAATAACTAACGGAACAGAAGGTACGGTGATGATGTAACGGTTTTTGTTCCCTTTTCCCATGTTTTTATCATGTAATATTTATAATATACCTATGCAATGGTGCATTGGAGAGATGGTCAGTTATATATATATATACATACTTCTTTCATGGAGACTAATGGAGAGTTTGTGTTGTTTTGCCGTTGGAGAGAGAGAGAAAAAGGGAAAAAAGGTTCATGTGTGGGTGTGCAATAAAAATAACTGTTTTTTGACAATATTTATTGCATGTATAACCTAAGTGCCCTTAATAAAAATATATACTGTTGTTTGTATAAATACAGCATATATACTTAGATCCCGCAGAGATCTAAGTCGAAGCAACAACGCGTTGATGAGGAGGGAACGGTTTTTGTCGTTGTTGTGAAATTAAAAAGTTCTAGAAAAAAAATGCCCTTTTTTATGTGTATCTCTTCTTGATGAACTCTGGACTTAATTTATATATTTTTTTTGGGTTATTTTTTTATGAAAAAAAAATGAGTGGGGGTGGGGGAATAACTGGACTTTATATTATGATAGTTACTGGAATACAAAAAAAAAGAAGGGTGAGAAAATACGAAGAAATGGTAAAAAAAATTAAAGTCGTTAAAAATATGTATAACGGTTTTTAGGTCCGGGAATTTGTTGAATTGTTTGAAAAGGAGACGAGAGGGTCATATATTTTTTTTTAAATGTAAAGTTGGTAAATTAGCAATACATTATTTATGTAACCTGCCTAGTATTGATATAGGAACTTAAAATGGATTTTTCTATTGGCAGGAATTCACCGTGATTTTATGTTAATTAGCAACTCCTGAAATCGTAAATGGCACAAAAAATTGTTTTTAATGCTTTATTATGATTTAGAAGTTTCAAATATTACGATACTGAATAAGATATGATAGTTCTTTGTGGATTATGCACTATTTAAATATTTTAGATTTAAAAGTTTCATCAAAATAATTTTTTAAACCATTAAAAACTATTTTTATGCCATTTGAAATTTCAGGAGTTGCTAATTAACATAAAATCACGGTGAATTCCTGCCAATAAAAGAATCCATTTTAAGTTCCTATATCAATAATAAAGGAAGGATTTTTCTTCATCTTCTTCGTGACAAATTGTAAAGGTCCTCAAAAAAGCTTTTTCCATTAATCTTACTTCGACGCCATTTCCAATTTCAGCTCCGTATTTTAGGAAAGTGTTTATTTTTTTTAAATGAGAAACTCTACTTATTACATCACATCAACTTTATAGTCCCCCCGAATTGAAAACGCTGAAGTAGTAGTAATTTATATGAGTGGGTGCACACGAAGGATAATAATAATTTCATAATAATAATCATATAACAATAGGGAAATGAGAATGACAAAAGCTAAATAAAAGTACCAACAACAATGGACAATAAAAAATATATATACACAATGGACCCAACACATATAAACAAAAGAGAGGAAATGATTTTCTTGACGAAAATGAAAATAAATAAATAGGTGACATTATTATTATTATTATTATATCATACTACATCCCTCTCTCCTGCTCTTTCTCCTCATGTAGGCATGACAATGACTTATATAAATATATATGTCTAAAATAAATCTATCTACTCCTGCTCTATTTAACAACCAAATAAAAGAAAGGCGCATAACCATATACTGAAGAAAAAAATCATTTGTTGACATAATTCTCAGAAAATATTTGTTTTTTTTTAAATTCGGCATGATGATGTATGTATATATAATATGTAAATGCGAGTCTCGTCTGGAGAATGTATGGTTTGGGGAATATTTTAAAGAAAAAATTATGTAAACATAACTAAATAATAGACGATTAAACTACATGAAAGTGTATGTATGTTATTTAGATGTTTAAAATGATTAAATTTTAAAGCGTCTCTCATTTAATCCAAAAAAGTGCCATATTCTAGTTAAATCATTTTTATAAAATTATTATTAAATATTATACAAGATGAGAGCCCCTAAAAAAAAGAAACGCGACTAAACAAAATGATGAGAAAGAAGTCCCCATTTTACGAAAGAATAGAAAAGTCATGACAAGTTATCATGGCAATATATAAATGTCGCGTTTTCTAATAACGAGACTAGTGATGATGATTTCGTGGAATATAGCTTCTTATTTATTTTAAAAAAACTGAATGCATAACAATAGTAATTAATACAGTGAGAGAGGGGGATTGTTAACTATGACGATGACTAAATTTGAAATTGTGTGTGTGCTTCTCTCCCTCTCACCTACAACTCTTGAAACTCTTCACGTTCGAAAATGTATATATATTAACTTTGTAATAATAATAATAGTATGTGCATAATATACAAGAAGTGCATATATATTAATAAGTACCGGTGTATTATTGTAATTTCATCATCATCATCATCATGATCATTTCATTTCACCAAGCCAAAAGTATCTACATTTAGCCAAACCTTCTGCTCAAGAAAGATGAAATGCAGAGAATAATAATAAGAGGCAGCTAGCAGACAGGGAGACAGAAAGAGAGTTCTCTCTCTGTCTCTGTGATTTCAGCGATGATGCTACAACAACTACTACTACTACAAGAAACGAACTACTAGAGATGAACGAACAAAGAACAAAAACGAACAACGCCACTCTCGAATGCTCATATATAAGTATATAAGCAGATCCCCTGCCAAATAATAGCAGCCAAAAAAAAAAAACATAATATAACAGAAGCAACCAAAACTCCCTCTCTCTGTGTCTATCTCTGAGTATCTCCATCTTTTAAACTCTTAAAACTTTACAATATATATATATCTTCAAACTCAACTCAACCCATCACATCACACACAAAACAACAATAAACAAAACAAAAAACTTTCTCTTTTTCATCATCATCATGATCATCATCCCCATAACTACATCCTTATCCTCTCCTCTCACCCTCTCTCTTTACCCAAGCGGAAAAAAATTTCAGAGAGTTTTAAAACTGTATCATTATTATTATTAAATGATTATATTATGAATGAGTCTCTCCCCCTCTGTCTACTTTACTATTTAATTTACTATTTTTTTTTTCGCTTTAAAACTATATATGTAAAAAAGCACACACGCAATATTATAACCACCATATTACAAATGTGAACCATTTGTTTTGTTTTTTTTACTTAACTTTTATTTAAATTTTCTAACCTAACGTAATAGTTATTATGGTGTGTAGAGTTGTATGATTTATATGTTCGCAAAAGGTTAACGATTTTTTTATATATATTTTTTAAAGAGGACAAAAAAAGGGAAGGAGTCTCCCTCACTACACTTTTAATTTCATGAAACCTATATTTTTCTTTGCATATATGTATGCACTTTTATTAAATTCATTTATTTTGCATATATAAGCTTATCTACTTTTTTTTAAATTCTTCTCCTTCTCCAAATCTCTCTCTCTCTCTCTCCCTCAATCCTCTCCTCATTTTAATATCACTTTAATGTTATTGCCTAATAAAAAAAAGGGATATTAGAAGTATATAGTTCAAAAAACTATTTATAAAACCTCGTGATTTCACTATTCTCTCTCTATGTTGTACACATCTTTAATGCCAAAATTCACGAAATATACAACAAAAAAAAATACGCGACGCTTTTGGTCATCATCAAGATCATGGCAACCAACCATGCCAAAAAAAAGAAGAATATTGGGATAAATGGGAAAAAGTTTCACCGAAAAATATTCATTAAAGAAGGAATTTAGGAATTAGTTTTGCATGCGCAATCCTAATTAAATTCAACTTTCTCTTCCAAAATTACACACCGTTACCATGATACATGACCAATCAAATACAAGTGTAAATTCCCGTACTCCAAAAAACTCTTACCCGCAAAATCCGACAGCGAAGGCCCACTAATCGTATCCTTCCTCCTCCTCATCAACACCAAATCCTCGATATTCGTCCTTCCTTCCGAACTACCCCC
>JAQIXQ010002224.1:0-11295 GCA_034700485.1 Pseudosinella alba | reverse complement strand
TAAATCCAGTAAAAGCTGCGCATTTGATACATAGTCAATTTAATTTAATTTAACCATTCATCGTCTTCATCGTCTTCAATAATCTCTAATTACATTAATAGATGTTTCTAACTGATAAATATAATTTTAAAATGCCTATGATTATCCCCACCCCAGTCTATTACATATTATGTAATTGGTTTATAAGTTTTTTGAAATATATAACAAAATTGATTAAAATAACTATATAAAACGATTATTTATATTAAAAGTAATATTTATATACTGTGAAACTAACTCAGGCATGAAAAGTAACTAGTTTCCAATCAAAATTTGGTTTTTCTAATTTGTTAATCGAGTCACAATCAAAATCATAAGCGTTATTTAAATTTTCCTTTATAATTGTCGGCAATTTGAATGTTTCGCAGAGCAAAAGAGCTATTCCCCAAGCACGCTTCCATTTATATAAACATTAAAACATATATATATATGAAAACCACAAAAGTAAATGTGCTGAATAAAAATTACCACAAAAGTGCCTGAGGTTCGTTTGAAAATTCAAGTCCAGTCAACCCGTTCATAAGTTGTCACTTGTCGTAAGCGCTTCACCATAAATCTCAAGCCTCATCAAACCATTCCAATTTCTGCAGACCACTGAAAATTGCCCGATGAACATCATCATCATCATGATGGTGCAGATCATGCGCATTCGGCATCAATATGACTCATGACCAAGTGTCTTAGATCAGCTGGCCTAACGATAATGCTCTGCATTTGTCATGTCGCTAACTTCACCAAGCTCATGCGTATATACAAAGAAAGCTGGACGTGACAAATATATCAAATATAAATGTGCACTGTTAAATGTACATCATCTCACTTGTAATATATCCTGGTCAAGTTAACCCTTTTGTTTCACTTAAAACCTTCTTGCTTACCATATCCATCCTTTGTGAAAGTTAGTCTAATTGTTAACATAAGATATACGATCTTCTTGGTTTTACTTCAGCCGGACTAGCACGAGTCGGATAATATATTACAAGAAGCTACGATGCAATGTCCTATCAAGAAAGTATAAGAGGGATATAAGATAGAGATAGATACGGGAAGCTCACTTGTCAAATTTGTAATACAACAAACAATTTCAACATAAATACAGCACTTACTATGTATTAAATTTCTTAACTTAACAGATTTAAAACAGTTCACTGAACAATTAGTGGAATTTTGTTATAATCATCTCAGATTTTGTCTTCAGAATATCAGATTTTGCAAAAAATAGTGGAGGATTTCTCATCGAAACGTGGTAGTTTTCTTCCAATAAGTACTTGATTTCTCAGTAAAATGATGGATTTTATCAAAATATTGACCGATTTTGCAATTTTTACAGGTATAATTTGAAATTTATCAAATTTTGAAAAGTTGTTATTTATTCTCGGTTATTTTTTTTGTTGTTTTTTTTTTCAAAAAATAAAATTCATATTCTTACTACTCACATGATTCATATTTGATTAGTACGCAGTTAAATGTGTCCCGTAAACAACATTATTGTTCAGAATATTACTTACTTGTGACCCCGAAAACCGCAACCATTTCAGCTTTCCTTGTATCTACTTGTTGTTGGAGTAGGTTGGCTTTTGCTCAGTATGGTTGTGGCACGTAGCACATTCTAACTACGCTAGATACATACAATTATATGCAACAAAGTCAAGAGCTTTGGGTGCAAAATCAATAACTTGTTCACACATTTTAGACGAGGACATTCTTTGTCACTTATTGACTTACAATAATATTCCTTACTTTACTTAAAATATTCAGCAGCTCAAATATCATATCATATCATTTCTACCTGGCCAGTATACATGCATATGGATGAAGGGAGAAAAAGGACAAAGAGACAATAAGACAGACCTCCTCACTCATTACGGTAAATTTTCATTCCCATATATCACCTTTTAAGTGTTTAAATGAAGTGAAATCTACTCTTAAAAACATGTCCAGACGGTCCTGGGCATCTGTCGCCTCTAAAAAGTGGCAGTTGCTTGTTTTTGCCCTTTTCACTCTTGTCCTTAGGTATTTTCTTATATTAATTGGGACAGCCCATATTCTTTCGTATCCCTATCCACATATAAGGATTAGAAAAAAACAATCCATTTTACTAAATTGCTTACTATTTTAATTACTGTTATTTCTACAATAAATTGAAATGTACAATCGAAGTCAGCTAGTCACTCTGATTATTTTGATACTAGACATCCCGTAAATCATCAACATTTGAACAAAGTTACAACCTCCTCACTAGTCATTATTTGAGGTGACATGATGATGTCTATCTAAGATAGACTATCTTCCTCATATTAAATGAAGCCAAATAATTACCTTGTTTGATAAAAATGTAATTTAATTATAATTATTCAGCATAAATCTAATCATAATCAACATATTTAGAATCTACATGAAAATAGGATCATTTTAAATGGAAGCATGACAGGAAAATTTTTAAATCTTAGAAAGTTGTCCATATCGGCATAACAGTTACAAGTACAAATGAATCATAAAATGTATACTTCCTCAAATCGTTCGAAATTTCAGCAAGTCAAATTGCCATGCGTTTAACGTGACATTTGTAGGTATTGTAGGTTTGATAATAATGTAATAAGTAACGACTACAAAATTGACTCGTAGAGGGCATGTGAAATACCCAATGCCCGTTAGTTATATATTGAATCTCTGGGGATCTTTCTCAAAGAAAGTATACAAATGTTTTATATTACCAAATGTCTATGCAATGTCCCTTGGGCACACCAAGTAATTGCATTTCATGTAGTAGATACATCTCAGCATCTCACTTGTAATATATATTTTGGTCAAGTTAACCCTTTCGTTTCACTTAAACCTTCCTTCCTTAGAATATCCTTTTTCTGTTGGAAAATAATCTGTTGTTAGCATAAGATATATATATATATATATATATATATATATTGTTGACTTCACTCTGTCCGAGTCAGATTAGATATTACAAGATCCAGCAATGCAAGGAGCAAATGCCAACTCTACAGACTAATACTACATGCTTTTTGCACTAGTACAATGCACTGGTCACAACTGTCATGCACAACTCAATGCACTAGTACATGCAACCAGTTTGGTTCATTCTTGCTCTCAAGAAAGTGCAGGAAGGAGGTCAAGGATAAGATAGAAATATATATGGGAAGCTTTCACAAGTTTTAACAGATTTTAAAATTAGTTCTGGATGCGGAGTTGTAAGTAACTGACACAAATATCCAGGGGAGTTTGTCAATAGTATTTTTATTAACAAACAAAACCCGCTCGTTTCCATTTAGTAAACTTTTAGTACCGATTTGAACGGAGGAATCGTTATAAAATACTTAATTTTGATCTGTCCACGCATCTTATAATTTTCGATCGTGATTTGTGAGCCACTATATACGGTGGGAAGAAAGTATGAACCCATTGCTGCTATTTCCGGAGGAGGTAAACTTGCTCGTGACTGTGACCAATCCACAATTTTCATGTGACCTGATCAGACTTAAATATTTTGAATTTTGTCAACAATTGTCTAGATTTGGGAGATGATTCTTCATCAGGTGGAGGATTCCCGAGACGTTCGAAATGTATTCCTAGCCTTCCCCCAGCTCGATGGGAACCACATTTTACAGAAGAAGAAGCGCCTTTGGCTGTTTGGGCTGGTATGGCCATTAAATATTAAATTGGGATTTCGCTAAGAACATGATTAAATACAGTCACGGTTATACTTTTACTTATCCGTAGGTTTTGCCTCACCTCATCCCCCCCGAATATACTAGCCGGGAGAAGGAGGCTAAACTCCTCAAGTTCCGCTTGGTCTGCAGACATTGGTCCATGGAAGTGGACAAGTTCCTGGAAACCCAGTCTAATCCCGATGTCATTGAGCCACCCGGAAAGTTCCCATGGAACACCAAAATTCACCTTGAGAACGAAGGAGCGGAGGTCCGTCTCCGCTGCGGGAAATACTATGGGGGCACCAAAATCTCCGATCCCGCCTCCCTCAGCAAGTTTCTACGGGATATGGAGGATCATCCTCCAGGGCGGAACCCATTCTTATCCAGGCTACTCAAGCTTTCCACTCCCAGCGATTTTTGGCCTCGCAACGATAAGACGTTTTGGAAGGATATCCACATCCTCCACGGGAAGTTCGGGGAGAATATTTGGAACTATAGTTTATACTTAGGCTTGAATTGGATGGAGAGTCGCCCTAGATTCATAACTCCATTCATAACTAAATGCTTCCCCCGCCTTCACAACTTGAGGCGGTTCCACATAGGCATAACGGATAACCCCCACAACAGCGCAATGCAAGAGATGGGACCGTTGGCAAACATGATATGCAAAGGGTTGGGCTCCCTTCCCCATTTGGAAACACTGCGTATTACAACAGACAACGAAATCCTGAGAAGAGCCCTGCTCGCAAAATATGGCTCCCAAATATTGAGGCTGGAATTTCAGTTTACTGAGGGATGCTTTGACCAACTTACAGCTCTGACGATGGCATTTGAGAACCTAACTGAACTATTTGTAGATGTAGGATATCCAAATCATATTAACGACCTGCGGAAGTTCCTCCAGAAAGTTGAGGCTCTGAAGTTGGTAAAGTTACAATTCCTTCTTTATAACAACCTCTGGAAGAACGAAGATGACCCTGAGAGATGTGACTTTTGGATTGAGAACGATGTCTTCCAGTGGCTAAAGAAGTTTCCCAAATTGAGGTTCGTGGATTTTGGAGAAGAGTGCCGGGTTGTCCGCACCAGAGAAGAAGGGACCCTCAACCCAGACCTGGATTCCGCTCCATCCCTTCAATTCCTCTCGATTCGAACGTCGTTGGAGATGAGCTACAACTTTTTGCGGTGCCTTCCCTCCCTCCAACACCTCCACCTGTATGTCCACTCGGAACCGGTGGTCCATGATGGTTCCCCAAATGCCAACCCGATAGTGAGGATCAGGGAGGAAATTCAACATGCCAATATGTACATGTCAGATATCTGGGAGCTGCTCCCCAAGTTGAAGACTGTCACATTGCTCAAGAAACTGTTTGTCCATCCGAAGAGGTGGAGAAAATGGGAGTTTAGCCGGGAGGGTTATGAGTACCAAGTAAGGAATGGGTTTCCATGCTCTAAGAATGATGTCCCAGTAAGGTTGGACATCATCGACTTCATCATCGGAGGACTACCAAGACGTTTCCGAACATCCGGATTTGGAGGATGGGAGTAATTCACGACAATATCGTCTGCATCTACGACAATATCGCGATATTGACGGTGGAATTCGTCAAAAATCTGCCGAGATTTTGAGCATTTTATTTCAGAGTAATTCCGTCGTCACCAACCTCATCATTACATGATGTGACTTGCATAAGTATATTATAATTCAATTAGATTTTTATGTTTTGTTAATCGTATCTACGTAAAATAAGTTTATAATTTGATATAAATAAGTACATAATATAATGGTTGGTTGTGTTGTTGGGACCATGCCCTTACAAGAAAACAATTACATTTGAATATTATTTAAGCAATTTTTTAATATCCTGTCAATATCAATTTCAATTTGAGCCTTTTTGGATTTGAGTAATATTGAACTAGATAAATTGTAGATGAGAATAAAATATGTGTAAACTGTCGAAACAAGTTTGTAGCATGTTATGGAATTCTTACTTCAAACTACAAATTTAATAAGTGGATATATCATATTATCTTCATAACCATTTGACAGATGCTATGATATAAATCTATTGACATGAGATGCATGTATGGGAAGCTTGCCAGTGACAAGTTGCCACACGCAGACAGGTAACAGTAAAAAAAGCAACGGACAAATACTGGGAAACGACCGTTGAGAAGTCGTTTTTTTTTGCGAAATTTCAATCCTGACCCCCGGGGGAGATGTTAGAGGTCAAATAATTCCCAACTTTTTCCCGTGTGCTAACTGGCAAAGAGGGGTCTACGTTCCCTCACTCTGACACGTCTGCGTATAAATTCCCCCAACAAGCAGCTCTATTGTAATTAAAGCAGTGGCCCTCTAGTATTATATAATTCGTTTATAGTACTTTGAAATAGATAACAAAACTGATTACAATGACCAAATAAGACAATCATTTTATTAAATTGTAATATTTACCCGAAATGTTTCTAACTATAAGACATAAAAAATAACTATAAAGTTTCAGACCAAATTTTGATTTTTCTAATCCGTTCATCGGGTTTGTCGCAATAGTAGTCAAATTAATTGCTACCATAAATAATTTCTAAATCTTTAGGAAACCCCGAAGAATGAAATGAGGTAATTCATTTATTACTTGGAACTACAAATTTAATATGTAATGCAGAAATCAGAATGTGCAATTTCCTTATAATTTTAACTCCGATTCCTATCTTGTATATTTTATTGACAATCAGCATTTGGTAAGATAATTGGGGAGGATGATGATGGATTAGATATATATGATTATTGTAATTGTTATTGTTTATTGTGTGGCATTTTGCGTTGCATAAAGCAATGAGCATTGAACGTTGACCGCAAATCATAATCACTTGATAGGTGTTATCATATATTGAATCTGTTTGGACTTTCTCCGGTGCAGTCACCTAACTAGAGTAAATGAAATTCAACGCATGCATAGCTAGATGTTAAAAAATACAGAAAACCTTAATATGAAATTATGCCAGGAATGCCACCCACGCAAACCAAACAAAGTACATTTCATATGTCCATACAAAATCATATATCACAACTTATATAATACTTATAGGTAAGGGTAACCCTTTCTCGTTTCATGGAATAACACCCTATTTACTTTTACTGTATTCAGCATCTCCCATATATACCTTCGGTGCTTTATATTACCATGCAAAAAACCTATATGACCATACATACATGAATAACAAGGCAGGCTGAGAAGCTTTCCCCGAACATAAAAGCAATAATAACAAACAACGGACAATATAAGATAACTCTCTGGTCTAAATTGAACTTTTGATTATTTATTTATACATTATATTCCTATATAAATGATATTTCGAAAGTGTGTTTGGGAAGTAAATATTGCAAATGATTCAGTTTGACCGCTTTTATTAGTGATGTGAGGTGAGAAGAACCTTTGTTACGGAAAGATGGATCCTTTTATATTATTTCCCGAAGAGGTAACTTACAATTGGCAAGTGATGACAGTCACTGACAGTTAACAATTTTCATTTGAAATGAGTAGAATTTAATCCCGTCATAATCTTTTATACAATTAACGGAATGTTGAATTAATACTTGTATAATGCTAAACTTTCTTAGGTGTGGGAGATTATTCTTCATAAGGTGGAGAATTCCCGAGATGTTCGGAACATTTTCAGAGCCCTTCCCCAGCTTGATGAGAACAGCACGCTACAGAAGAAGAAGCATGTTTGGCTTTTTGGGCTGGTTAGTGCAAACCTAAAATATTTCCCACGAAGTGACTTTTTTTTTGCTTCTTTTTGGATTAAAAATCAAATACACATTACATGAATTTAATAAGTAATGTTATGAAAATGACTTACGATTATCGTCAGTTTATAATCATTCATATTCGTAATACATATTAGGTTCTACCTCACCTCATTCCTCCCGAATTTACCAGTAAGGCCAATGAAGCTAAACTGCTCAAGTTCCGCTTGGTCTGCAGACATTGGTCCATCGAAGTGGACAAGTTCCTTGAAAATCAATCCAGATTTAAGGTTTATCATGATGATAATCCTAATCCCATTGCGCCACCCGGATCATTCCCATGGAACACCAAAGTTCACTTGGAGAAAGAAGATTACGGGGTGGTTCGCCTCCGCTACCGGAAACACTATGGAGGCACCAAAATATCCGATTATGACTTGGACGACTATGACGACTCCTCCCTCGTCAAATTCCTGAAGGATATGAATGATCACCGTCGAGGACGCAATCCCTTCTTATCCATGTCGCTCAAGCTATCCATTCCCAGCGAGTTTGGACATGACAGGAATAAAATTCAGAGATTTTGGAAGGACATCCACATCCTCCACCAGAAGTTTGGAGAGCATATTTGGAACTACAGTTTGGACTTTGGTTTAACTTGGCTAGACCGTAGTTTCATAATTAAATGCTTCCCTCGTCTCCACAACTTGAGGCGGCTCCACATGGACATAACTGAAGAGAACTCCAATCCCACCGCATTCCGGAACACGGGCCTGTTGGTCGACTTAATACTGAACAGTTTAGGCCCTCTCCCTTATTTGGAGACACTTCGCTTAAAGACGGACAACGAGATCCTGGGCAAGGAGCTGCTCGCTAAATATGCACCACAAATAAGTAGGTTGGAATTCCAGTTCCGGTCATGGAAACTTGGCCATCCTACGATGACGATGGCACTTTCGAACCTCACCGAGTTACTTGTTGATGCCGGGAACCCAGACCATATAAAAGCCTTGAGAAAGTTCCTTCAGATCGTTGAGGCTTCCAATTTGGCAAAGTTGCAAGTGATCCTATATACCAGCCCATGGCTTTACTCCCCCAATGACACCGGAAGCTGCGACTTTTGGCTTGAGGAGGATGTGTTCCAGTGGCTAAAGCGGTTTCCCAAGTTGAGATATCTGGATTTTGGCGAAGAGTGCCGGATTGTAAAAACCATTGAAAAGGGGACCCTCGACCCAGACGTGGATTCAGCCCCAGCCCTCCAATTCCTCTCAATTCGGACTTCGTTGGAGATGAACTACAACTTCCTGCGGTGCCTCCCATTCCTCCAACACCTCCATTTATATGTGCACTCGGAACCGGTGGTCCATGATGGTTCCCCAAATGCCAACCCGATAGTTAAAATCAGAGAGGAAATTGAACATGCGAATATGTACATGTCAAATATTTGGGAGCTCCTCCCCAAGTTGAAGACTGTGACCTTGTTGAAAGAACTTTCTGTCCATCCGGAGAGGTGGAGGAAATGGGAATTTACCCGGGAGGCCTATGAGTTCCAAGTACGAAATGGATTTCCATGTTCCCAATATAATGCTCCGCTACGGGATGACATCGTTAGTTTCTTGAATAAGCGATCCCACAAGCGTCATGGGTCAAGTAGTGATGAGGACGAGGATGAGGATCGCCAGGAGTGGGAGGGTAGTGGGGAAGAAGATGATGAGGAAGGCGAAGACGAAGACGACCCTGATGATGACGATGAAGAAGATAGCGATTCGGATATGGAGGAGGATTGAGGATGATATGATTCTGCTTCTAGCAAACACCTATCCGCTAACAAATATGCTTATCAATTATTAAGTATATATAACTGGGACCATAAGTATTTTCACCATTTCCCAAAAAAAAATTGGATTCGTGCCTTTCCGGATTGTATGCATTCGACATATTATAAGTACTTAAATTATTAAAATATATTAAATGAAAATAAACAATTAGTTAAATGAGTAACCAAAAATATATGTTAAATTTTTTTATTGTTTATATATGCCTAACTATGATTACATCTGAATAACTCTGCACCTTATGCACCTAAACCATTTTATTCTAGGAGAAAAAATATGTATGACCAATGGCCACACACACAATAATGGCACTAATTGTAAGTTAAATGAGTTTTAACGATACCTACGATACCTAGACGAAGACTGGGAAAGTTGTCCACCAGTCCAGCAGTTCGGGATCGAAGGTTGCGGAGTGCCATAAAGACACGCAATTGTTCGGAGCAGCAATTATCGGCGTCCAGAGAAATGTCAGTCAATCGGGGGAAATTGGTAAGTAGCTCCAAATAAGGGAATCGGTGCATGTGCAAAGTGCAATGCTCGTAAATGCAAATATGTAAGGATCGCAAGTTGCGGTGCTCTCCATGAACTGGAAGCATGTATCTCGAGATGCAGTGTTTCCTGACCCTTGTGTCGCTGAAGGTGCATTTGTCCAGAGTTAGGGTCTCCAAATTCGGACAGTGAAGGACAATTGTTCTAAAAAATACATCCGTGTCAGCCAACAGGCAATCATACAGCCTCAATTTGGACATGTGGGGACCGACCACCTCCCAAAACTTGTCTACTTCTCGCTCCATCTTCCTTTCCTTGTGTTTTCCCAACTCAAAAAACTGAAGATTGAATTGTCTGTAGGGTCGTATGTCACATTGCGTTACCCAGAATTTCATAAACTCCTTAATTGAGGTTTGGTCAGATCCATTCCAAGTATGTGCCCATATCATCCGTGCGGTGAGTCTTAGGGTTTTTGAGGATCGCCAAGTTGACAGGGTGATGTCATGCCAGGCCCTGCAGACGAGTCGACAAGTGGCTAACTGTTCTACTGGCACATCTTTAAACATGTTGGATAGGATCTGCAAAAAATCAGAACTAGAGATTTTAGTATATTCTCGAACACAGCCAAATTATTTGCACTCAAAATTAGTAACTATAATTATTAATTATAATTACCAAATCATTAAGTAACGGATGCAGCCCCGCCAATGGGGCATGGTTATCATCATCATCACTTCCAAGAATACTTTGAGTAGGGGTGCGACCCCGCTTGCAGCTTGAGATATTCATTCCCATATTGTTATTATCCCACCATTATCCCGTTGTGACCAGTGCTAATAATTTTCTCCCTGGAGTAGTAAAAAAAATTGTTTCACGGTTGACAAAATGTTGCAGATTGTTCCAGTTGTTGTCAATTCATATACGTTTTGCTTTCCATTGCGTTTTTATCAATCCATACTGTTTTGAACATATAAAACTAAATACTTTTTTATTTTTAAGTTAAATTACTGTAAAAAAATATAAATTGTGATTTTTGAATAAATGAACCAATATAATGGGGCTAAGCAGTAAAAAGGAATCAAATAACCTACCAGTTCAACTCTATAATTGAATTTCCATGAGTCCATGATCCATGACTGTCAGTTAAATTAAATGCATACTAATTATCAGGATAAAGATTAGTTTTAGATATACAGTTCAAATACCTATCCACATTCCTGGATATTTGCTGACGATCTCATAATAGAGTCCTGACTACTTCTGATTTACATCATTTATCATGCTTGATGCATATCTTTCCTTTTTTGAGAAAGTAAATCCAGAAACAAGCAGAAGAGAACACATTTCTCGTCTCTGATCTTTGTCCTTTCATCGCCCTTGATATTTCCAGATGCTAAATCTAATAATAGTTAACATGTAACCATCCATGCTAAAGAGGATGCAACATAATATACGCATATATATATTGCCTCGCGTGTATAGGCGAGTGAAGCTATCAATTAGCACGAAGAAAAGTTATAAAAGA
>JAQIXQ010002223.1:0-11299 GCA_034700485.1 Pseudosinella alba | reverse complement strand
ACCCTAGTGTAGACTGATAATACACCTCCTTCCCAACATTAGCTTCAACCCCTTGTAACTTCAATTCCCTCGTATAATTCTGACATCTCTGAGCAGTGAGTACAAGGGCAATTCTATCGCACTGTTGCATCTTCTCATGAAATATTATGGCCTCTTGTCTATGCATGTCATTTATTATATCTATCGGTTTTCTAATAGTCCTGTGCTCAATTTGCCGTGTTTTCTCGAACCCACGATGATAATCCCACAGGGACAGCCACTCCGCCATATATTTCATATAAAAGCTCTCATAGTATAGACGACTGTGATTAAACACATGCCCAAAGAGTTTCAGCTGGGTTTCATTCCCGTGCTTTAACAATATTTTACGGGATTCCAACAGATTTGATTCGACAGTGACCAATGCACCCGATTCGCTAGAAATATTGCTCATTACTAAATGCTGCTTCACATGAATGGTGTAGGAATTATCCAGGTCCATTAACGTATCTAAACCCCAATTGAGGCCGACTCCTTTGCCAACATTTGTGTAAACTGTGAAATGATCATCAACAAGTTGTTGAAAATACTCATAGGGGACATACTTCCTTGGGAGGATCATATTGTAAACATTCGCGTTCCTGTATCCCTCGCTAATTATAATTGCCATGAGGAGCAAACCTCCCGTCAAAACCCGAACGGATGTCAGAGCTAGTAGCTTGTCTGGAAACGGGTCTTGCTCCAAGAATAACTTTATGATGGACATGAGGTTGTCCATGACTGTTTGCCTTTGTCTCAAATAGTCTGAGCTTTTGTCGATCATTTGCAAAACAAGTACAATGCCAACTGTGGAAATCATAAGCCAGCCCCATGTGTATCGATCATATGCGATGATTAGCTCATGGAATGCCAACGGATCGACAGACTTTCTTCCACAACTTATGAATTTGAGTGCATTGAAGCTGTCCCCAATGGTCAGAGGGAGGTGCAATAGGTTTGATGAGACAGTTTCCAATATCCCCAGGGTTGCCCATGGATAGGAAGGGTTGTTTGTGGTATAGTTTTTCAAAATACAGCTCCACAAATATTCACCTAAATGTAATATGTGATTCTGCGATTTCGACAATGTATCCATGAGGGTTCGAGGATCCGTTTGTTTGCTGGATCTTAGAAGTTTGAGCATTACCTGGAATAGATTCGAAAAAAAATATTTGCTCGTCTAAATTATTATTCATATTCATATTGACTAACATGATTGGAATAATGACTTGAATAATTACCTCGCGATTTTCATAAGTCATTTCTTCATCATCAATTCCGATCATGATTCGACGCTCGTCTGTTGTGGCTACGGTTCCACGACAATGGCAATTCATTTCCTTGGACAGATTCTTCCAGGAAATCTAATCCGATTGTAAGCCCTCATCTTCAGGTGATATTGTAGTAGATTTTATACAAGAAAAGCAAAGATCTATGCGGAACACTTTATCTATTCTGGAGTGGGGAGCAAAGTTGCTCTCGTTGGTCATCATTGAAGTTGTGAGCATATAGGAACGGGTGAAAACGGACGAATGGTAGAAGGAAGAGTGCTCATTGAAAATGTCGCTAATCCACTCCCACAAAATGGCATCACGCTCCGACTTCTGGAAGCTTCTAATTAATATATCTTGATTAATATATCATATAAATGTGCGTGGTTGAATCTGTTTTTGGGAGGTGCTTCTTCACTTCAGGTGAGTCGTCGATGGAGAAACACCAAATGGAAGGGTGCCAAAGCAGACTATAGAGTGCAGCCCTGTCCATTGGACGCCCACCTATATTGACAGTACTCCCAATAGTCTTATTTTTTATTGGAGGGAACAAGTCCAAAATAACTTCACAACTCCATAACTTGCTACGCCCGGAATGTGAGAAGTGATCCATCTGTGCGCATATATTTGGGTGAATTTTCAACTCCGCACGGTTGTTTGCAAATTTGTTCTGACAGTTATGGTATGATTGAGATCTGTTTCCATTCCCCAGTATCCAAATCGGTTTTGCCTCCTTCTTTTTACGAAGCCGCTTGGCAAACGCAATTTCGGGACTCTGAATTAAAGCTGGCTCCGTCCCACCCTCTAGATTGAGATTAATGCGGAGAAAGTTCCGAATGAAGATTAGGCAGTGATGTCCAGCAATTCCTGAGGATATGATTTGGTTCAAGTTGGCAATCATGTGTGTGGGCTCCCAAGTACGGAATATGCTTTTTGTGAAGGAGGAGGACAAACGCTGATATTGCTTGCTTTCCAGAAGTTGTACTTCACTCCCGGAGTCATCGGCGCCTGTAAACGGTGTCATTTGTATGAGGCCAAGAAAGAGGCCTATGAGAAAAATATTGGTGGTAGTCATTGTTAGCCAGTAGTTGGTAAATTGTCGACTTTGCTAAATTTTACGAATTATGTGATTTTGGGTGGTGATTTGTATGAGAGTAAAGGTTACTGCGTTCTGTGTCCTCTTGTCCGTTCTAATCTAACAAATTAGTGAAATTGATTTCAGAGATGGTTAATAGTTGGCAACTTCCAGTTGGACGAAACGAGTAAGCATTGACTAGATGCAAGCATGTGTTGGAATTGGAGGCATGATACTTCAAAAGTTAATTTTAGACCTGAATAATTATAATGTTCATACAAAAGCATATATTGATGATTATTATTATTCATCCATTTTCAATTTCAAATGTTCTTAGTAGGCTTCAGATTATCTCAAAGGATATTTTGAAGCATGGAACTACAACAGTGTCCGATATCCTTAACACATATGTTGAACTATTTTACACAAAATAGAATTTGGACAAGAAAAAGGCAAACTGTTTGAAAATACTTCACATTCATATTGGACGAATGTGGGTCAACCAACAAGAATTCTTAAAGAGTAGAAGAAATAATTTCGGTAAATAATTATTGAAAATACACAATCCTTAAAAAAAATGTGTCCGTTCTACAAAATCCATCCTCTCCTATAAAGGCAAATGACGACAAAAAAGCCCCTTGTGTATATACGTGGCACAAAAAGAGATGAGGTTGCATTTTCATACTAAATTCATTTGCACTTGCTAAACATCCCAAGAACCATTCTTAACCAAGAATGCATTCAAATAAAAACCCACATATTGAAATGCACCAGCCCATGCCGATCAGGGAAAATATGACCACAATGTTCCCATCCAATTTTGCTGCGGATGGATTGTCCTCCCCCACGGATGTACCAGTATTTAAATCCGGATTTGAGAATGCCCACGTGAGACCTATCCACCTCTCCAATATCCCAGAGTCCTTCATATATCTCATCCTCTTAACAAGGAAAAGTGGGACAATACCTTTCAAATATAATCCCAGCGTGGACTGATAATATACCTCCTTCCCTACATAAGCCTCAACCCCGTTTGATTTCAATCCCTTCGTGTAATTCTGGCATGACTGTGCAGTTAGCACCAAAGCCGTTTTATCACACCTTTGTAGGGACTGATAAAGAAGCATGGCCTCTCGACCATGCATTTCCTGTATCATTTCCCTGTATCTGCGGTTATATGCTTGTTGTCCAATCCCTTTATCAAATATCAAATTCCACAAATTCGCAATTTCAAAGGCATAATCAGCAAATAATCTACTAGAATATAGGCGACTATGATTAAATACTAGCTCAAAAAGTTTCAACTGGATCCCATTCCCTTCTGCAAACATCATGTTCCTATATTTCAACATAGTGGATTCCACATAGGTACTTTCATTCCACTTGGTAGACATGTTACTCATTGCAAAATGTTGTCCCACAAATGTAGAGAATTGACTAGCCAAATAATATTTGCCGATAAAAAAATCTTCCCTAGCACTAGTGTAAACTGTGAAGTTGTCATCAACAAGCTGTTGAAAGTGCTCATAAGGATCCGACTTCCTTGGGAGAATCATATTGTAAACATTCGCGTTTCTGTATCCCTCGCTAATTATTATTCCCATTAAAAGAATAGCTCCTGTCAATATACGCATGGGGGCCCAGCGTACCAATTTGTCCGGAAATGGGGTATCCTGCTCTAAAAATAACATGACCATGGACATGAAATTGTCCAGGATGGTTTGCTTCTGTTCCAAATTCCCAGATAGTTTCCCTATGATTTGCAAAACTATTACAATCCCAAATATGGAGAGCAGGATGTAGCCCCATACTTGTGCATCGTACACGTTCAGTAACTCCTGGAATGCCAAAGGAGCAACTGACCTACTTCCGCAGCTTATGAATTTTAGGGCGTTAAATTTATCCGGAATGTATAGTGGTAGATGTACATGATTTGCTGAGGGTGTTTCCAATACCACAAGAGTCAAACTTGAGTCATGAGTAGTGCGTGTGGTATAATTATTCAAAATCGTTTTCCATAAATAAGCACCTAGATACCATATTCGATCCCGGGATTTTGACAAAGTCCCAATTAGTGTCTCACGAGCGGGTTGTTCGACATAGTTGAGGAATGCATACATCGCCTGGAATTTATCAATAGCAAGTCATTTACATTACAAAACCTTACAGAGCAGCAAACAAATAACCTCAGTCAACTAGATCGTCCAAATTTTAACTTTACCAACCCTGACGTTTTCGTGAGTGCTTTTCCCATTATTATTATTGTGGTCAAACTGGAACAAGCTGCCCCGAATTTCCCCTGTTGGTATCGTCTCACGAAAGTATTTCTCAATTTCCGTTGAGAAGTCATGCCATTGAATCACGTGCCAGCTTATATGTTGACTTGTGTTTGTTATCGTAAAATGTCTCCCGCAGGCAAAACAGATATCCACATGGAGCACTTTCTCCACTTGGGAATATGGCGTGGAGGAACTTACCAAATAAGCATGTTGAAAAACAACCGAGTGATAAAACAAGTACTTTGATAAATACAAATCTTCTACCCAATCCAATAAAATGCGGTCTTGCTCATATTTGGAAAAACTTTGAAATGGACCATCTTGAATTAGAAAAATGCATATGGTAGAAATTGTTTTTGGAAGGTGAGTTCTCACATCAGTGCTGCCATCAAAGTGGAAACCCCAAATTCCGGGGAGACGGAGTCCACCCAGAAGTTTGTACCATTCTTTTGGAGTTTTACTTCCCGGGAATCGAAATGTTGTTGTGGGTGGGAGGATGTCTAAGATGACATCGCAATTCCACTTGGATCGTCCCGATAATACAAAGTAGTCCATTTGGACACATAATTGTCTTGCGGATTCCAGATTCAAATCGTAGCTTGCAAATTTTCCTTGACATGATTCACATGATTTGGATTTATTTCCATTTTTCAACACCCAGATCAGGCCTACGTCATTGCCTTGTGTCTCTTCGGCAATTGCGATTTGTGTGTTCTGGACTATAGTTGCTACCTGGGACTCTTCCAGATCGAGTTCGACTTGAAGGTAGTTGCGAAGCACTATTACGCAGTGAGCTTCGGTGAATGGTGAAATGATTTGGTTTAAATTAGTAATTATGTCTGTGGGCTGCCAGTTGGCGAATACGTCGTTCGTATAGGCCAATGTCAATTCCAGATGTTCTTTGTCTGAAGGAATCCTTATTTGAGGGTGAGCTACAGCAAAACATATCAGGAGAATGAACACCATAATGAGCCACACGCCAGAATGATGGAGAATCCTCATCGTTTTGGAAAGAATTGTTATTTTGTTAATTTAATTGTTTAGTACTTTCAGATACTTTATTTGGATTTAGGTTTGGAAGTTAGAAACTGGATGAAACGATTAAGGTTGATAGTAGGCAATTTCTTGCTTTCTTTACAAGTTTCTATAGTTGTAATTGACTGTTAATCAGCCACGTATCTACAGAGTGAGTGTCACTGATGACGGCCTGCAGGTGACAAGATAATGAAGAAAAACACTATTGGATTGGTATATAGGAACAATAAAAAACCCTCGGACAGTTCAGTCAATGGTAAATGAAAGTCAGTTGCTGACGATGTTAACTGAACATAAACGATTAAGGTTGACGTGGACTATGTTTTCCTCAGCATTTGTTTTTATATTAGGAGCATTAACTTTAATGGGTATAGTTGGGATTACAACGTCAACGTAAGTCTAACGTATTGATATTTTATAACAATAAAAACCGTGGGAAAGTTCAATCAATGTTAAATGAAAGTCAATTTGTTGACAATGTTAACCGAGCATAACCGATAAAGGTTTTTGTATTCCTCAATGTTTGTTAATTAAGGGTTGCGGAATTGTCCGACGTATTTTATGTTTTAGCACGTTTTTATGTAAGCACTCGTTTCTATATTTCTGTCGCACATAGACTTGTTCAATACATATAGGTAGTCTTAATAATAAGTTATTTAATTGAATTAAATTATTTTGACGCAGCTGATGAGTTCTTCTGTTCAGGATAGCATACATCATTTACAAAGATTTGGCTTGTGAATGAATTCCACTTACGCTACTTTGTTTCTCCTAAATTTAAATATTCTATTTTTAGCAGCCGATTGAAAGGTGTGGAAACAAGAGTTTGAAAATGCTTCATAAATCATGGAAAGGAGTACTTAACCAATTTCAAACACTATGCATTACTCTTATTCAGAAACAGGTATGCACAGTGAATTAAAATTTAAACTTTGCAAATTGCTTCTAAATTACGAAAACTAAGACAACATTTAGTCCAAATGCCAACTATTACAACTATTGTAGTAGTCCAAAATAATCGTTGCGTTAGATACTACGTCTGTGCCACAAGTCCTTAATGTGTTTTATGACTGGCGTCTTTACCCTGTATCGAATTCTAATCCACTAAATTTTGCTGAATCAAACGACCCTTTTCAATAATGCCTTTACGCGCTTGAAAACTGTTCTTCCCACACATTTAAAATCAGACCAATTATTTTCAATTAAAAAACAACCAATTGAAACACATAATCCGATCACCAGTACCGCAAATATGACAATAACATTCCCATCCAGTTTTGCTGCAGATGGATTGTATTCCCCTACATGCTTGCCTGAATCTAAATTTGGGTTGGAAAATGCCCACATTAGATTTATCCACCTATCCAATATGCCGCAATCCTTGAAATAGCCTATCCGCTTAATAATTATGGGTGGAACGATGTCTGTCAAATACAAACCCAACGTGGATTGAAAATATACTTCCTTCCCTAAATTAGCATCAATCCCGTGTAACTTAAGTTTCCTTGCATAATCCTGGCATCTTTCAGCCGTTAAAACCATAGCTGTTTTCTCACACCTATTGAGAAAGTCATACAGTTGTTCGGTTTCCTGATCATGCATTTCAGCTAGCATTCCTCGATATCTGTTGTTATATACATCTGCTGTGATTCCATTCCGAAGTACCAAATTATACAGATTCACAATTCCGAAAACATAATCTTTAAAGAAGCTAGCAGGAGACAGACGACTATGATTAAACACTTGCTCAAAAACTTCCAGCTGAGTTGTATAACCATGCTTAAGCATTGTCTTCCTGTATTTTAACAAATGGGATTGGACAAGGATAGACATGTGCTGGTCGTTTGAAATGTTGCTCACAACGAAATGATTCTCGACCACTGTGTAGTATGGATGAGGGAAGCGACTAAGCCATGCAGATTCAACCATCTGGAATTCAACTGCAGCATCTGTGTAAACTGTAAAATTATTATTAACAAGCTGCCGGAAATACTCATAGGGAACCGGCCTCCTTGGGAGGATCATATTGTAAACGTTGTCATTCCTATATCCCTCACTAATTATGATTGACATTAGAAGCAAACCTGACGTCAATAACCGAACCGAGGTTGGACCTAATAGTTTGGATGGGAATGGATCGTCCTGTTCCAAAAACAACTTGAGCATGGACATGATGCTGTCCAGGATCGTATACTTTGGTTTACGATTGATTGAAATTCTGTTTACCATTTGCAAAACAATTATTATGCAAACTACGGAAACCAGAAGCCAAGCCCATACATACGCATCATACACGTTTACCAAATCCTGGAATGCCAAAGGATCAATGTCCTGTCTTGCACAACTAATAAATTTGACAGCATTAAAGTTGTCCGGAATGTGGAGGGGTAAATGGGCCAGGTCTGCTGAAACAGTTTCCAGAACTCCAAGCCCCGACTTTGAGTAGACAGCATTGATGCTGGTATAATTCTTCAAAATAGTTGCAAATAGATAGACAGCTAAATAAACTATTCGATTTGGGGAGTTGGACAGCGTTCCCATCAAGGTTTTAAGATCGGGTTGTTGGCCAAGACTAATAAATTCAGTAATCACCTGGAATTGGGCAAGGAAGGATACATTGCTTACCAACTTTTTTCTTTAAATTGATATTTTTGTACTTAATTTAACTTTAACTAGTTACCTGGACGCTTCTACTTGGCATTTCTTGATTATGATAAAATCGAAAAGTGATTTCATTGGAGCCTTTGTTTGGTGGCCCACCTTCTGGCGAGAGTTCTTCCCAGCGGATTTGCGTCCAGCTTATGTGTGCAGGAACATGTTCGTATTCGTATTTGCCGTACTTACTGCATGCTAATGTAAAGCAAATATCCACTTGGAAAAGTTTCTCTGCTTTGGAATGGCCACCTATTTCGGCCACGTTTGGCATTGTAGTACTAACCAAATATGCATGATTGAAAACCACAGAATGATAAAATATCGACCCTGCGTGGTGAATATTTCTTATCCAGTCCCAAACAATCTCATATTGTTCATATGTGGGAAGTCTTGCAAATGATGCATTCTGTATGACGAAAATGCAGACGGTTGCAGTTGTTTTAGGGAGAAGCTTCATAACCGCCAGATTGCCAGAAATGCCAGATTGGAGGGTGCAGGAGCAACCCCAACAGTTTTTCCCAACCATTGAAACTTTTGTTTCCGCTGAACTGAAATTTTGTGCTTGGTGGAAGGATGTCCAAAATGACATCACAGTTCCATCTTGTTCGTCGTGAAAATTGAAGGTAATCCATCTGGATGCACAAGTACGGGCTGTTTACAAATTCTAATTTGTATTTTGTATACTTTTCCTGGCAGTTTTCATAGGATTTGGTTGTGTTGCTGCATTCTGCCATCCAAAACTGGCTCTGGTTTCTGGTTGATTGTTGCATGACTTGCATGTTTCTGCCAATTGCCAGTTTGGGACGTTGAATCACAGTCGCCACATTGACTTCCGCCAGATTGAGATTGACATTGATAAAGTTTCGGATGACAATAAAACAGTGGGCTTCAGCAAATTGCGTGGAAATTATTTGCTTCAAGTTATCAATCCCACCTGTGGGTATCCAGAGGGAGAATATGTCTTTGGTATAGGATGAAACCAGATCTAGATGTGCCTGGTCGGCAAGAATTTGTCCTGCATGGATTGGAACAATAATAAAATGTACTATTTGCCAGAGCTCCAGGAAGAAATAGACACTGACAGTGTTTTTGGTCCTCATTGTTGCAAATGTAGAATTGCTTGCTAAATTGCTATTTCACTCTTAAACAATTCCCAGTCTATGTGAAACTCGTGTATACAAGTTTGAATTTTTATGTATGACAATGACCACTTGCACATGAGCTAAATAGTCAATTCAAAAAATTACGTTTGGGAAAATAATACTGCACATGAAAGTTATGTGTAAATCTTATCAGAATGTTTGTAGTCAACTGAACTAATATGATTATGATTAGTTAAGTGATGTGATCATGTGTTACGTGTAACATTACGATCAGTTACGTCACACGATAAGGCGAAAGGCACAAAAGGGTACTTGCTCATATGCTTCTTGCCCATCAACGTTTATCAAAGAATACTTTTTAAAATAAATATGATTAAAAGAATAAAGGCTTAATTATGATGATCGAGCAATTGATAATTTTTTCAAAATTACTAATCGTAAGATCAATGTTTAGCATTTGTCCCAATTTAATTTGGCGACGCCATATAGACAAACATGTATAGGATTAAACTTAACAAAAGAGATCCCATTCAATTGTCAATGGCTTTATTTTCCCCTTTAAACCACTTCTGTTTGAAAGCAGATATGATTGCGTAAGGATTTAGGATTGTGTAAGCACTTATGATTGACGAATGTAAGTAACTTCAGTTCAAATTAAAATCGACTATAAGTTTTGACAAAAATACCGAATTGAATATTAATATTAATCCTTATTGTTGGCACTTTTTGTTAATAACTGATTTATACTGGCATCAAAACAAAAAGAGCGTTAAGTTTTCCCTTTAATTTTATTAAAAATTCACTAGCTTATGGCGTATCATGGCATGGTGAACTAATTAAGTACAATTCATATTATTTAATAATTTGTAGTTAGTATAAAAGTATGAAATAAATTTTGGAAGTATTTGTTGGATTGGCATAAAAAATTGGGGTGACATAAGAAATCAATTTACCATTTTAATATTGTGTTTTTTTTGTTAAAGTAGACAGTGGTCTTCATACTTGATTCAAGTGTTATTCAGTACATCCAGTAACAGTAACATCCAGTAAACAATTTTTACGAACGTGCTTGCCAAAGTTTCTCCACAGATATTCCAACATAGGACCAACGTTCTCAATTAGAAAGCAACATATGGAAATGCACAAACCAATCCCAAGTACAGCAAAGATGACCGTAATGTTCCCATCCATGCTCGCTGAGGAAGGGTTGTCCTCCCCAACAGGCTTATTGTTAGCAATATTTTTATCTGAATTAGACAATGCCCACAAGAGATTCGTCCACCTCTCCAATATTCCCGAGTCCCGGAAATATCTCATCCTCTTAACAATGTATGGTGGGACTATGCCTCTCAAGTATAAACCCAATGTGGACTGAAAGTAGAGCTCTTTCCCAACATTGACTTGAATCCCTTCTGATTTCAATTTCCTCGCATAATTTTGACATGACTTTGTTGTCAACACCAGAGCTATTCTATCACACTGTTGTAGAGACTGATACAGAACTGCAGCCTCTCGACTTCTCGCTTCATTTGTGATTTCTCGATACTTTCGGTGATATACATCGTAACTAATCCTTTTGTCCGCTATCAAGTTAAACAGATTTACATGTTCGAACACATAGTCCTTAAAGAATTGGGCGGGGTATAAGCTAGTGTGATTAAACACGTGCTCAAACATTTCCGACTGAGTTCCATTCCCATTTTCAAGCATCCGTTTTCTATAACTCAGCATGTTTGATTCGAGAATCAAGTTGTGATTTTCTATGTTGGAAATGTTGCTCAGAACAAAATGATTTCTAACGTGCGGGGTGAAAGGGTGATAAAAACTAGTGAACATATTCGGGTCCCCACCTAAGAGATATTC
>JAQIXQ010002222.1:0-11305 GCA_034700485.1 Pseudosinella alba | reverse complement strand
TTTGACAGGATATCAGGATACTTAAATGACATATTATTGAACTTTTTGAATTGACCGTTTTAGTTTTAATGAAAATTTACTATTCATCCACCTCCGTATAAAAATGAGAGGACCCCACCACAATTGACGAGGACAATAGGGCAGGTGGCGGATAGATTATATTTTTTTTTGACAATTTGGCAATTTCACACTTTGGTTGTTTGCAAATAAATAGCATAATGTGGCAAGGTGTATGCCTATTGCCAATCTGATATGTAGCATAATTTGGCAGCTTAGCAGGTGACATTTGCACCAAGCAAGTGTAGAGTACATTATGTTATTCTTAGGAAAATTACAATTTCAAAAATGAAATTAATTAATTTGTCACAGTGGGATGCACCACATTACAGAGAAAAGAGGAAGACAATATTGTATTTAGAAACGCCCTTGTTATTGTAAAGTATGACATGATGATGATGATGATGTGATTTGATATGATTTGAATGTGACATGAGTGCTAGGTCAATGTAGAAAATTTTGTACGGATCAGGGATGGAAGGGCGCAATATAAAAAACCTTTTCCACTTCCTTCCTCATGGTATATTTTTTTTACAAATTGACTTCATTTATTTATATTTTTATTTAAGCAAAAGAAAAATAGCATGCCATATCATATCGGACTTCTAATCTTCCGAGGTTGAGAAGAAACTTCGTCGCAACTTCACGCAAGTGAAATCTTCAACGTGATGATGGGAGTACCTTAATTTGCTCCACTAAAAAGAAGCTAATTAACTATTCTCAGAAATGCAAACAGCAAACAAATCAATGCAATTAATGGCTAGTATAATGTAAATCATTTATGTACAAACTTATGATGAGGAGAAGTCTAATTATCCAAAAATGTTGATTTACGTACTGATGTTTTTAAAATATAAGTTTTGATATGAATGACGTATTATACTGGCTACAAGTTTGTAAACATAAGTTATATATCACTCATTGAGATGTTCGAAATTTTGCCTAGTCCTAGTCCTCTTCTCAAATGATCAAGCTAATGACTCTGTTTGTTCGTGATCGTAGAATCGGAACCTGTCAGAAAAGAACTGAGGCATTCTGCCGCAAATGTCATAATACAATTGTGAATTGTAAGGCATATCATAATTTTTAAACGATTTCAAATACATATTAGCTTGATCAACATATCATGATCATCATGTTAGTGATGATGATATTGATGATTCACCGTCATCGTGGTCATCTCTAATGTCTTCCTCATCTCATATTATTCCATTTTACGAATTTTTACACACTTTCATATTGGCATCTGACAGACAACCCATAATAATATGCATATTACGCCGTACGATGCTCTAATCAGTAATTGAGATATGGTATTTGCAATTTGCAATTTGAAAATGAATTTGCTGAGGAATATGCATAACAATAATTTCATAGTCAAATATTAGCATAAAGTGAGGGGAATGTGTGGAGTCAGCGTAAAGACATTTAGCTAACAGTCAGTACCTAAGCGAGTCGCTCAAGACGAGTTAAAGTAGACAAAGCTTCCAAGAGTGATTGCGTGGGGCAGTACGTACATGCCAGCATCCCAGCCCTAACTTTTATATCTGACTATAGGAATGGAAGGCAACGGGTGAAGATATGCTCTTCGGTTCATTTTGAAATGCTAAAAAAGAAGATATTATAAGGTAGTATCTATGTCTATCTGTATCTTGAATCTATATATTTAAAAAAAAAGATACCGGACTCTGTTATGATAAAAATATGTAAAATTACAACCAAACGGTGCTTGTAACCCACAAGGTGCATGCTATATAAGCTTGAATAGGTTAATTGTGGAATAATTGTTGGAGCAAAATGTCATAAACAAAATAACTCTGCTATTTATTAAAATTAAAAATTAACTTACTTTTAACTCTTAAAAACAATCGACATAAAGAAATATATATTAACATATTTTACAAAATTAATTATTATACTCCACCGCATTTCCACTTGTCATAACTTATTGGCTTTCATTTCTGTCCTTCTGCTCAAACCTCTCAAACTCATAAATATGATGTTTCTTAACGGTATGGTAGCGGAAGACAGCCCATCTGAAATATCTTTCCTGGCAAATGCTGCAAACCAGCATAGTCATCTTCTTTGAGGCGTGGGACCCTGCGGACGACGCCAATTGTTTTGAAGGGGAGGGTAATGGCAACGCGGGTGCAGGTGCCAGCACCAGCTTGAAATGTTTATAAAGATGATCCTCACAAGTGAATTGAAGACCACATAAGCAAACATATCCTAGAGTTGATTTGCATGCATCTATCCCATGTAGAACAACAGGCTCATTGGAACTGCTAACAGTACAGCTATGAGTATTGACAACAGTGAATGTCGGATGAGGACCATGAGCAGGAGGGGATGAACTCACTTGTGACTCTGGAGGTCCAGATATTTTCTGCTTCTTACTGATATTGCCATTCTCAGATTGAGTTGTTGTAGTCAAACTTTGCTGGGATTCCTCCACATTTTGCTTTTTAACCGAAGCCAACTCCAACTTGAGTCGTTCAATTTCCTGAACTTGATCCTTCAATTGAATTTGAGCAGTGCTGAAGTCAACTTTAAGGGACCCATTTTCTTCTCTAACTAATTTCAAACTTTCCAACCCCTTTTCCACGGATTGTTCGAGATCGAGGCTCATTCTTGTCTCCCATATTAAATTGGAGTTTGGACAATGTTGATGGGTCTCCCATGGCAGAGGGGAAATTAGCGATGAGACATCAGCACACAGACCCTCGATGAAACCAGTGTCCAATAAATCAGTTACTCGATCAAAGTTAGAATTGAATCCTGATCGCACATCATCATCACTATCAGTATTTGAGATTGAAGTTCTATCATCATCCTCCCTCATTGAACTTGTACCAGAATCCATTTTCCTTGGTTGAATGGCAGTTGAGCTGGGAAGCCTGTAAACCAATTTTCACCGATTTTGTTATTAATTTAGTAAATGTAAAATTATCCAACAGCATAGCATTATTAACTTGTACATTAAACAGATAATTATGAACTTACTTTCTCCAAGTTTGCGGTCAGGACTGTGATTCTTAATACTTAAAAAAATGCCACCGTAAAACACCAACACGGGCTAATTTTAAGTTATCGTAGCTAATTATGATATTAATATTCACAGGACCACTCTCCTCCAACTGCAAAACCATTATGGCATATTTTACATATGGACAGAATAATAGCAGAGCTAGAGGGTAGAAAAGTAAAATAATCTTAATATAACTTAAAACACTTTGCTGGACCCAACCAAGTCCTCCTCTAAATAAGCATAGCAACTAGCAAGAGTAAACAAAGCAACGACTTAAGGGATGACTCAGAATTAGGATTCATGATGATGATGACGATGACTGGTTAGGTGACTTTAGAATATATACTTTCATGAGACGGTTTCATGTGTTTGCGACGGCAAACACATGAAAACTCTGTTACTTGGCAAGCTTGTTCGTCAAATGCATGCATTCTATACCTACGAGCAGAGCAACTTCATCCCTCGTTCTAGTATTTTGTTATATGAAAGTACTTATATGATGAACTGACAAGTTCTGACTGTGACTGTGAGTAAGGAAAAATGAAGTAATGATAAAACCATTGTGGGGAAATGGAAATCATTTAACCAGCAAAAATATTCCACTGTATTCATGAAGTTGGATAATGTTGGTTGGGGAAGTAAGCAAAAATGAACATATCACTAAACACGTTAAATTAAGCCAAGTTAAATTTAATTTTAAAATGGCTAAAAATGCCAGTTGATTTGTAAACAAAACCAAACGGATCAACAGCTATAATCCGCAACTTAGTCTTAATGATATTCACTAGGGAAGATACGGATAAACGACTATAAGGATATTTACTAGATATTATATTCCGATCTACTTCTCTTAATTACAGGAAAGCTTTTTGCTTATAACATATAGTGACCAGAAATATTGGATGGGAAAGTAGTACATTTTGATGGTCTAAGGTAGTACAAAGTAGTACACATATTTACCACACAGCATTGCAAATTACGGTGTCGCAGTAATGATTATTACTGCTATTATAAATTATTTGCGAGGGTTAATATTATCCGTGTTTGATCTCACTGTTCGAATTTTGTTCGAATATTGTAAAATATTTTAACTTGCTACTAAATTTTGAGAGCATTAAAGGCTATCATTTTATTTCTGAAAATTTTCCAGATTTTTAACCCTACGAAAATCTATTTATTTAACCTATCCTTGCCCTGTGTTCTGTTAACGTTTTCCAGTGCCTTTTAAAAGTTTCCACAATTTTGTAACATTTTTCTTCAAATTTTTGTTAGCAAAAGTTTTCAAGTCTTCGGGAATTTTTGAAACTTTGCTAATTCCTTTCTAAAAATGTTGAGGTTTCCAGTCCACATAACTCCACAAACCAATATCTTTTCAGGACTTTTGAGGTTTCATCAAAAAAAATTGGACGCTTTTCCAATGTTTTTATTTAAACAAAAATAGTATTACTTGTTCGGGATAATTGAGAAACGCTTTGCCATTACTTGATAAAATATTCGATTTTTATACAACACCACTTCTTTGGCTGTGAATTAATTGATTGGGAAATTACACCTTAAGTTCCGTTTTATTTTAGTACATGAGGTAACTGTAGTTGTTACAACGCTGAACATGCATATAATCTATTTCATGAAGTAGCCAGAAAAGATAATTTTTGGATATAATTTACGTCTTTTGGGGGACAATTTTCCTAAAATATTCGAAAGTAGTACAAGTAGTACATTTTCCCCGGAAAGTAGTATAGTAGTACTGTACTACTTTGGGTAGTAAACGCCTCGCCAAAGTAGTACTGTACTGCCGAAAGTAGTACGTCTGGTCACTATAACATAACAATAACAAATATGTATTATATGTAATTTTTTCGATTTTACTACTGTACTTTCGCTAACCTTGAAAAGGATTAAATTAATTTTTTATCGTAATTAATTACTTGTACATTAAAATTAAATTGACTTTTCCTGCAAGTAAACCTACTTTTTATTTATAACACATGGCATGGCAAGGATGCCAAAGCTAAGTCAGCAATTTTGGCCTATATCTAGAAGCAACCAATAATTGATTTAAAAAATATTTCCTCGAATACTACGCCAGAGACAATTCAACTAACTACTTAAATCTCAAAGTTTATTGGGTCTTACATGTCAATAAAATAATTAAGCAAATTAATCAAGTATCAATGAGGAAAACGGTTTAGCAATATTGTAGCATTCCGGTAGTCCTTTTTACTAGTTAGCAAATATAAGTTATTAAATTTATGAAATGAATTAGGCATCATTAACTTTTTTGTGCAAGAGTGTGCCTGATTTCTCTCTATTGAGAGTATAAAAGGGTATTTATTGTAAAATGTGGGGAATCATTCCCTAATAAACAATCAGAGCATTGACGGTACACTTATCCTTTTATCCTTCCGGAAATATTAGTTAAAATTTGCAATCCGTTCGAAGCAGCCCAATATGGGACCTTACAAATTGTGCCTAATATTTATACTTGTTGTGATACTGTCCATCAACCCCAGCGACGGATATTCGGTCGCGTCAAATCTAGAGACGGGTATTTCTCAGGTTGACGACATCGGTGAAAATATTTTGCTTGAATTGGGAGCAGCGGATATCGTCCAAGTCGAGGAAGATAACGTTAGATCAATATTGCTTTAGAAACTTACCCAAACACTCTTGCACCTCATATAACATAGTATATATTCGCAGTAATTATTATAATTTTGCAGAAGCCCTTGTCGTGCTGTTGTTTTGACTTTTCCAATTTATGGTAAGCCGTTTGTAATTTGTTATATTCGACCTTTTAAGTATTCATCATCGTCAATGCAATGCAATTTGCAGCTTGTGGTGTAGTTGTCACATATTATCTAATTACGGGCACAGCGCTTGATAAAATAACTTTTTTATATTTGCATTGACAGTTTCCTCTACCCCGATTGTATCCTTCATTGTTTCCAACACAAGAGTGAACAAACATAGCAGAGTGGAATACCTGCACAACCGAAAACATCACACAATATTATGCGGAATGCTTATATTTAAAACGAAATTGATGTATAATTAAACATTTGTCACGTTATTTATTTTAAAAAAAGAATCAAATTTCTGAACAGAATAAAACCTTGTTGTTTCATGGCTTGTCTTTTAATTTAGTTTGAATTTCATGAAATATACATTAGAGGATGTATGATGCATCATCCTCCACTTTAAGTCTACTTCTGTTCTTTCACCTCCTTAATAGTCCTCAACATTTCGAGTAGTTCACGAATATATTGGCACAACAGCAGCTTACTTTCCCTGTCCTCATGTTTTAATAACTTGCTTGTTCGCTCAACCTCTGAGGCAAGTTCATCCTCACTGGTTCGTAACCGTTGATTCACGAACGGGGTCCCCCTTGCTTCCTCCATGGCCTGTTGCTGAATGCATAAAATAAAATTCATATATTTAAAATTTCAGTAAACTTAATTTATTACAAATATGTTTACCTACATGACCTCCATTTTTCGAAAATTTTGACCGGAAATCATTTCCTTTAAGCAAACGTGCAGAAAAATGGATTTTAAGAGAAAAGTACCCAGTTACCGCATGCCAACTTATAAGTAAAACGTAAGTCTCATTTACCTTATTGTGATAAAACTAAAATATCGTAAGTCAAATGCTTTCAACTTCTACTTGTTTTACTGATATCAACGCAGATATGTTTTATGTGACTTTTTATAGTTGCTACTAAAAATATGACGCATATTTTGCAACCTCGACAAGACACCCTCCGACCACATTGCTGCGACCTCAACCAGCATTGCTGATTTTGCGTATAATTTTGAGATGTATATATGGATTCAGACATATCCATCCAGTAACTGCAACATATTATATATGGCAATTGTATTATAGGAAGATGAAGAAATTTGGCTTGGGATTTTCAGTCGTGTGGTCAGTTATCAGTCAATATTGCTACTTTTATATAGAAAAATTGAGATATTATTGGATGATTGGTTTGTTAACGGCAACGTAGCCATGAATGAAAGTTTTATTTTCCACAGTTCTAGTGATTTCACATGGATGTGCAACGGTTTTATAATTTCGTAATATGACTTGCGGAATATAGTTAGAATGTATTCCAACCAAGTTCTTCAGCAAACTGAGCAAACAATTAATCATATAGTCCCTTTAAATCTTAAACATATCATGTTCCTTATCCATTACCGATGTGTGCTTGCATTTTTCGCGTTCAATAGAGCCGTTTTCAAACTAACTATTTATGTTTTCTGATTTCCTGCATATTGTTACCTTACATGATTGCCTTCATTAATGCATTATGTACACTCTCGCAGTGTACATACATAACGCATATATCACATATTACATACATTTCAATATTTTGCTACCGGCTGAATGTGTATGTGTAAATGCGTCAACCGTCGAAATTCTGAATGAAGAGGGAAATGATAAGTAAATAGAAAATATTTAAGTAAATTATTCTAGAGCAAGTATCAATAACAAATGTACACGAAGCCTTATTTTAATCATAATTAAGTAGAAATATATGTAAATTTATAATTAGACAAATATCCGAGAAAACAATCACATGACTTACAGGATGGAAAGATTGCCAAGTGGGATGTTGTGGGAACGGGAGATTTTAGCAATATACTTTTGCACGTGATCTTGGTCATCTTCAAACAAATCTGCATGATTTGCGTATATTCCTTCTATAAACCAGTATGCGCTTATTTTATATTAATCTTACGTACACATCCATTTTGTACATTACGTATACGTTATTGGAATTTCACATTACCCCATTTAGAGTATAAGATGGGCGTCTGCCGAAGTCCACGTATGCGAATTTCCTCCATTTCGTTGTAATCAGTCCATATCTCCGCCAATTGATCTCGATCCTGGGGAAAGTTGCTTATGTCAAAAACCAACTTCTCCCTGTCCACCAAACTGTTTAAAATTTCATCGTAATGTTTTGCTACCCCATCCACATCCCCGAAGAGGGTGGTTAGGGAGAGGAATGACTTTAATAAAATGAGAAGCATTTAAAATTAGTTGTTATTTTTTGAAAAAGTTAACCGTGCCAAGAAAATATATTTAACAGGATTGTGTTTCGAGTAAAGAGAGGCGTGAAACTGGATATTTTTGCTTGCTGCCACTAGAGTCTACGCGTACGCGCCTTCTCGTCATGCATCCTTTTTTTCCCGTAATTGTGAGAGGTTATCTTTTCATATGATGAATTCTTACAATCATAAGGCAGTTTTGATCGTTGGGCAACAGAATGCAATATGCGGTTTGCGTCGTTTGAATTATATATAAATATCAATTACTTATAGTAAGCAAGTGCCAATTCTCCATAAATATACTTTGCCAATTATCAGCAATGTGCAGTTATTTCGTGGTGGCAAGAAGAATTTCATTACGTGAATATCCAACTTTGTCATTTCCAGGAATCCCAAGAGGATCATTAATAAATAAAAATCTCAGCATACTCCATATTTCTTAGTTCACCAAAGAATTGGTCCGAGTTCTGTGAAATGAGGGCTGACCACAGGATTAGTATCCCAACACTTGGCCATTATTTCATATCTGCATCCCTGAAAGATCCAAATTCCAGAATGTCTAATTCCCCTGCTCATATGACTATTTGTATTATCATCAACAAGTCTGATTTTTCTTTCCTTTGACATGTCATATGCCTTCCATACGTCAGCATCAACTCCGTCAACATCATCAGTATCTTTCTTGTTCGCTTCAATTTTTATTACTGCCACCGAGCTGAACTAAAAGAAAAAAAAGAGCTAACTGTAAACAAATTGCGTCGGCTATGCCAAACTGATGTGTTTTCTTATATTGAAGTGGAAGTCCTTCTCGACGAAAATGATGCGGAGGAGCTGAAGGTTGAAGGTTGTCAGTGTCAAATATTGATGACGATGAGGAAAGTATGACGATCCCAAACTGCTAGAGAGTTAAGCTAGGCATATAACATATATTTGTTGATGCTTGTATGAATACGGATTAGGTTGGTTTGGATAACATTCTTACTTTCAGCGTAGCATCAAAATATTTTCTTTAACTGGAAATGACATACCTACTCATATCTCTGAGGACAGTCCGGCAATGCTAAATATGTTCACACAGTTTAGTTGGAATGGTCAAAATTTGACCCGAAACAAACTTGGCCGCATCATGAATCATGATCATTATTGATCATGCTCTCCTTGCCTCGACTCTCCATCCTCATTCCTTCTCCAGTCTTGAACTGAATAGTGACCAAGACATCATTTTTGTTGAAGTGAGAATAGACTGTTGCGAAGTAATTTATTAAAAAATAACCACTCAAATTTAAAAAAAAAACAATTACTGTTTTAATTAAAGTGGCTAAAGTGGCTGTGCAGTGCGAAATCCCGCAATTAAGGTGGAGAGAGTTTTAATTGGATTTTCCGCAAGTAAGGTCTGAATTGATTTTGGTAATATTGTGCTAGATTTACAGTTTAGATGTTTGGGGAATTATTTATATTCTTCGGTTAATTGGCATGATTAGCATGCGGATGACGTGCAAACATTGGCTAATGGTTTCATTCAAATGTGATTGGTTAAACCAATCCAATTTGAGATGGTCCAAAGATGACTTGGAGAAATTTTTCGATATTAATTTTCAGCATGTTCTGTAATTTGAAATTGTATTATTATCAGGCAGTGTCGGGGACCATCGTAAGATAAGGGCGCAGCATCCCAACAACCACTTCCTATTCCACCTCGACGGTTCACATCTGTGGGCACTCCAGTTCAAAAAGCAAAACCTATGATTTCAGCCAGGGAGATGGAGAAAGCCCATCGTGCTTATTTTAAAATCGAAAAGGAAGTGCAAGAGAGAAAAGACAGGCAAAAGCGAGAACAAGAAATACTCGAGCGACATGGTGGAAATCTTCCCGGCTTCGACTGGGATGGCCACAGAGAGAAAGAAAAGGAACTGAAACTTAAGAGGGATGCAAAAGATGCTGCATGTACAATTCATTAAAAATTGTATCAAAAACACGACGCCGACAATGACAAAGTCAATTTTAATTATTAGAGATTCCTTGAACGTGGACAATGGACATCCATTTTCACATGCATTGTTAATAAAAGTCGATCATTAGTATTATGATTGTTTACGCAATTTCACCGAAATCGCAATAGTTCATTTTATAGAAATAGAATTTAGTTAGTTAACATTTATAATCAGAATAAAATGAACAAGATAAAAAACGGGCACGTTGATTTCTAAATAGTTTGCAGTCGGTTTTATTTTCCCCATAACATGGCTATAGTTTGATTCATAATTCTAATCAGAAGGGCACACCTCTAAATATGGACGTATTCTTGGTTCATCAGCTCGGCAAAAAAATTGCCGAGCTCCTCGAAACTTGGTCTCTGCTCCGGACTAATGTCACAACAGCTCAGCATTCTTTGATATCTGTAAAAACGTGATCACAGTTTAAATGCATTCGTATTCAATTTGAAATAAAAATAAAAATCTAGAAGCAACCAAATCACATTCATAATGGAATTTGTATTTAGAATTGAAACTTTTACATTTCACTGGAACAATGCTTGGGAGCCAACAACTGTCGACCATTCTCCAGTTCCTCCACAAAGACGGGACACCAAGACACTCCAGCGTAAGGAACATCGCCTGCAAAGTTAAAAATTAAGATTGAATTTCAAATAGCAAAGTCAATACCTAAGCATATTTTGTTTCATTTTACACTTTTACACATAAATTGCTCAGCCCTACCCAAACTACATATTTCCCACAGGGTGACCCCATAACTCCAAACGTCCGACATGGTAGTAAACTCCATCCGCTTGAGGGTCTCCAAAGCCATCCAACGCCAGGGGAGTGGCTCTTTACTCATCTTTACGTACTCCTCCTTATACTCCTGGAGCTTTCTTGAGAGGCCGAAATCAGCAATTTTACAACGCAATTCTGAGTCCAGTAGCACATTTCTCGTGGACAAATCCCCATGAACAATCTATAAGTTGATGAAATAGCCCTTCATCGTTCTTCGACTTAACTCAAAGCAAAAACGCGAAAAGTATTACTTTAACTAATTTTCTATTTACGCGTTTGCTACTAACGTACTCCATCCCTTTGGCAATCTCGTATGCGAAGCGATACAATTCATACGAATTGGGACTCATGCTTCCCACTTGATCTAGCCCAGTTTGTTGCAACTTGGA
>JAQIXQ010002221.1:0-11305 GCA_034700485.1 Pseudosinella alba | reverse complement strand
GGCGCCAACAACAATGCCGGCTCTGAGCACACCATCAACTCCAGGAGCAGCGCCATGGAAGCCCACTTTGTCCACTACGATGCTAGGTACAACAGCTTGGCTGATGCTGTCGCTTCTGGCGGCGAAAGTGCCTTGACCGTCTTGGGGACCATGGTGAACGTCGTAATCCCAGTGACCTTATTCGGTGCTGCAATTCACCAGAAAGGACATCCCTCCCTGGCCCCCATTGTGAGGAATCTGAACCGAGTTAGGGAAGCCTCTCACAGTGGTGGATTCGTCAGGATCAACGAGCCCATTGACTTCTCCCCACTCATCAATAATGGTTACGGCCAAAAGGTATACACCTACAAGGGATCCCTCACCACCCCTGGATGCAATGAACAGGTCAACTGGTTCCTCCTCAAGCATCCGGCTATCGCCTCGGCTAATGATTTGCAGGTGTTCAGGAGCACCATTAAGGACTCCAGCAATGCCATCCTTGATGTGAATCATCGTCCAGTGAAGCCCCTCAATGGAAGGGCTGTCAAACTTCTCGGTGTCCTGCCCACTTTCTAAACAAATTCCCATCCATCATTACATGAATGTATTAAAATTTATTGCTCTGGTCAATCTGAAACTGAAAAATCATTTACTAAAATAAGGCATGCAAAAATAAATAGCGGAACATTTCTTCTGGTTTAATCAAATCATTTAGTTCAGTCATCAACGTTATTTTGCGTGTTGCTCGCCTTTCCATTCCGAACTAAACCTTGAGCTTGAGCCCTTTGAAAGATCCATAACCATAGTCAGACACGTAGACAATATAGTTGGATAACTGCCAAGTGAAGCTATTCTACCAGACACGAAAACGTGGAGCATCCACAGGAGCCTGACCCTGGGATCGAGCGAGAGTTCATACGTTTGCTCGATACATAAGGCACCCAGACTGATTGTGAGGAAGAAGCAGTGGATTGGGGTAAGCTGAGAACCAACCCAAGAGTAAACGAGTTCATAAATGTATTTTCTTATCATGTAATACTTTAATTTAATTTTCAAGTTACAATGCAGTTCGAGGTCACCTTCCCAAATGAACAAAGTCGAGTTGCCAGCCACCACATGTTTTTGTACAGGTGCAACCATCCACGGAGATACAAGGGGAGGATCTTGTTCGAGCCCCACCTGAGAAATCCAGGAGAAGCCTGTTATATTTGGAGGAATCCCTCAACGGATCTTCGATTCTCCATGAAGTTTTGTACCGCCACGCAGCTGGAATGGACCATTGGAATGGGGACATTTTTGTAATTTTAGACATTACAACGACCGTGAGAAATTTAATATTGTCAAGTTAATAAATATATTACAAATTCTTGAGGACCATCTACTACTACTTACGATTAGTAAAAAGTGGTTTCAAATACACGTATACATTATTGATGCCTAATAGAAGATTGTGAAGATTGTGAAGGAAATTATAATGGCTAACTGTCTAAGCACAAAATTTACTAATTCTTGAAGTAGACATTGTTATACATATATCATGTCGTTACAACGGCGTGTTTTTTTTAGCTTGATTTTGAATTTACAGAAACACAAATACAAAATTAGTTTGCTTAAATGGGATGTCAAATGCCCGACTAAGTTCGTGGACCCGGAATTAAAACATCAGGCACTGATGATTTGAGCATAATCCATGTCCCTTTTGATTCTGAAAAACTGAGCAAGCTCGGAAAAGTTTGGCCTCAGCTCTGGCCGAATGTCCCAGCATCGTCTCATTTCACAATAACTACAAAACAAGTCCCAAACCAAAAAGAAAAACATTTTCATATTTTCAAATCCATAAAGCATGTGAACTAGCATTTCATCATTAGGTACATGTTTAATAACTTTGATTAAACTTTTGCCATTCCTACATTCCTTCCGAGGCAAAGTTCGGGATCGAAGGTCTCAGTCCACTTTCCAAACTTTTTATAAACTCGTTCGAGAAAGACATGTCTGGATAAGGCACACATCCTAAAGTAGGAAAATTCATAATATGAATAATATATTATATTATAATATAGTATATTATATTACATTACAGTGCATTCCAAATCCAAATCCAATGTCAAGAATGAATCAGTTGACAGTAGTATCACTTAAAACTCACCCAGAGTAAATATTTCCCAAAGGGTAACCCCATAACTCCATACGTCTGACTTACTGGTGGACTCAAACATCTGGAGGGACTCTATGGCCAACCATCGCCACGGGACTTTTAAGGTGCCTTCCGGCTCATCCCTTCTAACACATGCTTCATAGTGATAAAGCTTCCGTGAGTGTCCAAAGTCTCCGATTTTGCACACCAAATTGGAATCCAACAGGACATTCCTTGTGGAGAGGTCACCATGTGTGACCTACAGAATAATTAATAATTAATTACTAACTTTCTCATGTTGATCCTATGGCGATGAGTAACTCATGCATCTGATCAACGCATAATTGTATACAGATTAGTTGGTTTATAATGATTTGATTGGTGAGAATGACCCACCCTCCTGCCAGAAATATACTCCATTCCCAAGGCAATCTCATGCGCAAAGCGGTGCAGCTCATGCAGGGTGGCGGTTGTCGGTGCCCGTAACTTTTCATTTTCTTCTGTCAAGTTGGATCGTAATTTCCGAAGATATTCTTGTAATGCCCCATTCTCACATAGCTCTGTTGCAATGTAAGTAATTCCTACAACATGTTAGAAAAAAATATGAGCTCATGCTTCTTATAATTAGAATGTCTTCCGGATCGAATAGGAAAAGTATTATGCTAGTTATGGTAAACAATCCCTACCCTTTCCAATCTCTTCGGTATATGCCCCGACAAACTCAAGAACGTGCTTATGGCGACCAATATAGCTCAACACTTTGAGCTCCATCAGCAAGCTTTTAAATGCATCCCTGGAACAGTCGGAGTGAGGTTTCTTGACGGCGACGGTTAGTTGTCCGTTGTCCGCTCCAGTGGAAATTGTGGCGTTGTAAACCAAACCAAATTGGCCACTTCCAATGATGTTTACTACAAATTAATGGAATGCATCACAAACTCATTATCTTGCAAAAAAAACTCACCCCTTCAATTAATTTTTGTATTTTGATTTCTTGAGACCAACTTAGGGTAAACTTGCTCCAGGGAACCTCAAATTCCTCGGGAAAATTTCTGTTACATTCGGTTGTATCTTTCGCCATAGCCCCGTCATTATCGCCTTTTCGAAATTGCTCAACTTCCTCCCTCGTCAGAATTATAAAATTTCGTCGCCCGTGCCAACATCGCGAGGCCGCAAGAACAACAAGGACCGTGAAGATCAGGCCAATCCCACAAATGACTAGTGGGGTCCAAAACGCCCAAATCATTGTAACTTTCGTATCCGTGGTTGGTCGCCAAGTTTCCTGCTCGAGGAATTCTAAAAAAATAATTTAATTAATAATTCTAATAAATAATTTAGTCACATCACGTGTCCTTGTTCCGGAAATATAGAAACCGTAATCGAAATATTGAGCAACTTACCAGCTTCCTTCTCAATGAACACAGAAGCGTTGGCAAGATTCTCAAAATTAGAAATTGTCCACCAGCCTGCCGTCCCATTAGCAAAATCATCAAATGCCGGAACTATCAGATTCATTTGATACGCCCTTGAATACTGATATACGTCCGAGATAAATGTTAGAAATTCAAATGTCGATTTATGAAAGGAGCTGACATGAGCTGTTTTGTCCAACGTAGCTGGCTTGGTGTTCAGCCGAAATATAATAGAGATGTTTGAACTTTCCTCAGGGAACAGCATCTGAAAATATTTTCGGATATACAAAGTAGTATCGAGATACTTGCCGGTATCCTGATTGTTCACGTTTGTGGCCTCCACAGCTTGTTCAATGTTGCAGAGGAGGTAGTCCGCATTGGTGACTGGATTAGAAATTAAGCTCCTCAAATTCTGAAACCCACTCCTGGCCTCAGTTAAACACCCCTCCACGGAAAGCCCTGTCTGAATCCCGCTAGCTCGAAGCGACGCCAAGATACCCATGTCCGGTACAGTATTATTACTCCCGTATCGGAAATGTACTCCAGCTGGCCGCAAGGGAACGACTGACAAATTCTCAATCAATTTTCCAAAGTGGACTTCCTTAAATGCTCATAATCCAGTTCGATGTATAGCATAGCTGGTTGGCTCTTTTGATCTGCAAGCGTTTTGATCAAGTTAGGATTCGAAAGAACTTCCAGCAAGATTTCCAAGTCCGAGATGCTAGTAGTTAGAATTTCGACCAGTGAGAACTTGTGGAGCACCAGCTGCAACATTATTTCCAGCTCATCCTTGGACAGTGAACTTGAGATTCCGGTGTCATTCTTCATCCCAGTCATATTAAGCGTAACTCCATTATGCTCCCCATCGATTTTTATTCCATCTTGGGAAACTTCCCTTGTCCAGGAAATGCTTGGATCCGTATGAAAATCCCCCAGCAAAAACTTTTCTGGATAATGTCTAGCAACAAGAAATGGATGCTTGACAGCCTCCTCTATGAACCCATCAACGGTGTCCAACAGTGACCATCCCCAAACTAGCTCCTCTGTCTTTATCAATATATCATGAAGTCTGGCAAAATTAATGAAGGACTCCCATAGTTCAAATCTCCAATGATGAACAGGATCGCAATACAAACTGTAAGTGGACGGAGCATCGAATATGTGAACGGGAAAATTTGCCTTAGTTATAACGATTTTGTCTGGGTAGGACTCATAAAATTCTTCAAGTCGCAGTTTAAAAATCTCCAATCCCATGACAAAGTCATATGGCTCCTCATAACCTCTGGAAAAGTGGATGTACCACATTAAGTTTCCCACTTGGTTCCAAACAGAGCTGCACTTTGAATCATTTCTGTAGATTGGGAACATTGCGGGGTAGTCTGTCCTGCGGTCGTCGTTCAATTTAACGGATATCGCCGAATGTATCGGATGTGAGTGACTGCAAGCAACTTTAACGTTTGATGGGAGCTCGAGCAATGTTTGTTTCAAGTTGGAGTTAGTTTCCGGTGGATCAAATGCCGAATAATAATCCATCTTCAATTCAAGGAGTTTCCAGGGAAGTCCTCCAAGTGCACGTTTGATGTCGTTCGTCGTAAGGTTGCCAACCTGTTCCCTGGGGTGAGTCCGATACTCCAAACTAATATAAGATATCGAGGACGTGTTTGCCGTTTCTCGATTCACGTAGCAGCGGCGTTCTACTTCTGACACAGGAACTCTACAGCCCGGACTCGTCCAGTTGTCGAGAATGCACGTTGACATGATGACCAAATGGCTATATCTTAAGCTAATGTTTTGAAACTCATGGGACACCTGTTCCAATATTCCAAGCCAGGAGCAAACTCTATAGGTTTTCGATTCTCCTGAGAAGGAGTAGATTAGCCTGGAAATATCAATCAGAACCAGTTCCCTCCAAGGGGTCCCACCAAAACCCAGGTTGGACTCCACGGTGAGGTTATATGCTGGCAAAATTAAATTCCGACCTCCACCCTCATTCAACCAAAACACTGAGAACTGCAACAAATAAAAGTAATATTTTTGGTACAGTTCGTGAGTTAGCCTCACATTTGACCGGGACGGATAACTTGGGCTAGCCGAGTGGAAATTCAACTTTATATAAAGTGTGCAATTTGGGAGGGTGTTGCGAATAAAGCCGTAATTATTCCCTTCCAGAATCCCCACCAACCTCCTTTTGAATCTAGAGTAGCTCAGGAGAAATTCCTCTGGTAGATAATGGACAGCAATGATTACCACGTCCAGCGAGGGCAAAATTATCTGGGAAAGTTGATTCTCACTTTTATAGCTTCTCTCGTCGAATTCTAGCCCAATTTTGACATTGCAGTGGTTTGACTTTGTCCAGACGTGCAGGGTATTTAGTAGCTGAGCTACTGTAATGTTTCGATGTACATCCGAGTCTCCAGCTTTCAATATGACAGTAGTGTGCTGCTCCTCTGTATCCACTTTAATGTTGGTGGGACAAGCTTCCCTTGATTCGATGCTTACTGGCTGGGTTGAGTTGGGGTGTATAATACGACTAAGACCGTGTGTTTTAGTAATAGCTAAATTTAATTGTTGTTGATAGCTAACAATATTTTCACTTTTTTTACTAGGGACATTGTTTAAACTTACAGAAAATACTGTCCTGGAGGAGATTCATGTACTTTGAATGAGTTAGGGCCAGGGCCACCATCATTAGGAAGGGCAGTGCCACTGAAGGGTTTCAGGTCTGCAATATGAAAATAAGACAATTATGTTTTCGTACTTTTATAAATGCCGACTATTGTTTGAAAGTATTTTATACGAATGATATCCGTAGAGCTTCTCATCACACTACCTGGTCCATAATAAATGATTGGGGATACTCGTACCCCGAGAGCTTTTGCCAGACTTTCGATAGATTTATCTTGCCAAGGGTCTTTAAGGGTCTGTCCTATATCAAAGACAAGCTTGTGTGGGTATAAAAGAGATTGCATAATTTGTCCATAGCTTTTCGCGACAACTTCCCTAGCACTTCCCAAGCTAAATAGCCTCAAATAGAGGAAAATGAGTATCAGGGGCGACCTGAGACTCATGTTCAGTCAAAGTGCTCATGTGGCAAAATTGACCTCTATACTGAATCATGAATTGTGAGTTGAGATGCGGAATTCAGTGATTTTATGATGAAATCAACCGGAGCTTCAATTCAATTCGACTATTTCTTAATACATATTAACTCAATTAAATAAGTTGATGTGGATATGACTACAGTAATACTAAGAAACGACAAAATTCAACGAGTGGAGAATCATTCCTTTTTATACCATATGATGTATAATTTGATAATTTGATACATATGTCGCTTCCTCTCAAATTGCAGATAATCTTGCTTAGGAGGATATCCATTTGTAGCTACTGAAAATCAATTATTTTTAATAACCGCATATATCAATCCAAGCCATTGCATTTTAAATATTAATGTCCATTCTTCATATCTTCTTATTTATGATTATTGTTATATTCATTAGGTCAGCGAATAATAAGATTAGCAACCGCAATCTAAATATTAAGTGTTGGATGGGCTTTCCTTTATCAATCAAAGCAATCAGAGCAAGACAAGTAATATAGGATAATTTTGATGTAGAGGTAATTACCAATAAGTACAATGTAAGTTAGTATTTTGGAAATTTTCCATCATCGCTAAATCCAAGTCCACCATGGAGTTTGCATAACATACAAACTTCGTGACATTATAGTACCGTGGGAATGTTGGTCATTAAACTCATTAATAAGCTTGTCATGCCGTAAATCGAAAACAATTACTTACAGGATGTGGTTTTTGATGCGCGAACGAACAAGTGCCTGAACCTAGTAGTTGTATGCTGTTGCATTTTTTATTTCGACATGCTTCTCAGTTTTTGCTTAAGCATATTTTTCATGGGATAACCTGAACACTAAAACGGCTGCGAAATGCGAAAATATAATACACAGTATGAAATAAAGGTATTAAAACTACTACAAGTAGCTACAAAGATGATGAACTTATACATTAAATTAAAACTAAATTATCAACTTGGTCATTGACATCTTCAATCTCACAATTCCCACTGTAAAGTATAATGAAGACGATGCAAAATCTAAAATGAGCTTGCTCATTATTTCAAAGTTACGAAACCCAGCAATTCAGTCAGTCTTAATTAGCAGTTAACTTTGTGGATCTATAGTCGTTTTGCTGGATATGACTGATCATTTCTCAATCAAGCACCAGAGTTAAGTGAGTGACTTGTCAAAGCTGGCGCAATTACTTGGGTTTTATTTATCCTCACCTCACCACCGTCAGTTTGATGCTGATGTCGTAACTTAGACTACTTCACAACCATGTCACTTGTACTGCTATACAAATAATTTTGAAGTAAGTTAAGCGTAACGGAGAAATGGATACGACAAATATGTAGAATAAATGATATGGAATGAAATATATTGAAGGTATTTTTAACACATCTTTTTACTTAAGTCTTTGACTCCGGTTGTGACTCAAATATGAATGCAATGAATACAATTTCAACTAAATTAATATCACAATTAAAATTAAATTACATTTCTTTTAGCAAGTATCCGGATCCCAAGGAATGACAGGAAGTGTCTCTCGACTAGCCCCAAACTTGAATACCCCAACCATGCCCAACGACCCCCAAATGGTTATGGTGTCATCCTCCTCAGAAAAGCCTGCATTCTGCCACCCTTGACCCTCCCTCAGTCCCCGCATGTAGTCATCGTGGACGGCGTCTGTGACCCAGGTAATTCTGAAAACGGAGGTTTCACCTTCCAGCGGTGCAAGCCAGCCATGATACCACTTCCCATACTCGATAAAGTATTGAGTCTGATTCGTTTCCGGGTTAAACCTCTCAAACAGTTCCAGATCGCCGGCGCTTCCGCTTCCATATTTCCCCAGCTTGATGGATATCGAACGTGAACCCCGTGATTTTTTCACCGACACCTCCCTCATCATTCTCAAGTGCAGTTTTTGCAACTTGGCTTCAGCCATCCTATTCTTTTTCTCTTCATCTACCTTCAGCTTCCTCATCATATTGATGGCCTTCCCCCTGGCATTCGGGTTCCCGGTCAAGAGCTCGTAAATGAACAAGTGGATCACAGTCATGTCATGAAATATAGGGGACTGATGGGTGCCGGTGTACACGGCAAGTTTCCTTCCTGGCCAGATTGTCATGTAGCTGAAGTAATTCATCAAGTTTCCCGGATGCTCAATCATCTCCCATCCATCATAATTTGCTAGGGCAAGTCCCAGGCCGTAACCATATGAGGAGTAGGGGATATCATCTTCCGACTCTTTGAACTCTCCTGGGACGGCAAATGACGGGGTTATCAGCCAGCGCATTACATCCTATAAAAATATAATCGACCATGTCCGAATTTTATTTATTCAAAATTCAAATATTCAAATCATTTTTTTATGAATCTGGTTATCACCTCCGGGATCACTTGCTTCCCATCCAGCTTCCCTCGGTTCATATGCAAACGGAGATATCTGGAAATGTCATCAAGGGTGGAGAAAACTCCACCGGCGGCATTGAAGTAAATTATTCGCCTGGAAATGACAGAATAAAGTAGTTTAAATTAAAATGAAAATTCTTTACCGGCAATTAAATTGTTTTACCGGCGTTTAATTCGGGACCAACTTACTTAATCAAGTCAGGATTCACCATGCGAACCTCGCCATTATCCCAAGAGTAGTAGGGCATCGCTCGGAATTCCATTTCCGTGAAATTGTCTTCTCGTTTGACAAATGACGTATTAAACATTCCCAAGTCCTCCCACAAGTCTTCCATCTAATAAATATCATTATCCCAAATTATGATAGTTCACTAAATTGAAGTAAATTTTGGTTGCTAACTAATTATAGTTAACTCTCTAGTAATTACCAGCTCTTCAAAGGGTTTCCCAGCAAGAATCCCGGCAAGATAACCAGCCATGGAAATTAATTGGTTGTTGTAATGCAAGAACGTTCTTATCTCTGACAGCTCCTCATTGTACCTGGTTCGACTGTACGTATGACAAAGAAAAAAATGTTAAGAACTGGACATTCATATATTAAAACTCATGTTAAATCGATCCCTTAATTTTTATTACTCACTAAAGCATATCCTCCATGGAAGCAAATGGTTCTGCCATATTAGCCTGGTCCTTTACACAAGTCAAATGTGAGAGGAAATCCCTGAATGTGGAATGCTCCGACCTCAACTTATCAATCAGTGTAAGATTGTATGTCGGCATCAGTTTCACAATCGGCGTGTCCAAAACGGCATCCCCCAAATCCGGGAAAGTTTCATAAAGGACCTTGGCCACCAACAGGGACGTCATGCTCTTTGAAATGGAGCCCACAGCGAATTGGGTGATATTTCGGTTGGGATATCCCTTCTCAATGTTGGACATACCATAGCCGGTTGTGTAGAGGAGGTCACCACTTTCATGGACAACGGTTAAGCCCATCCCCCTCACTTGGGCGGCGGGAAGGTAGACGTTGGTAATGAAGTCATCTATTTGGTTCTGGAGTTCTGAGGTTATTCGTCGCTCTGGAGGGGGAGGGGAGGATGAAGATGAGATCGTTCCGGGGCAAAGTGAGAGAAACAGTAAAAGTGCTCCTCCAAGTGAAAGTGGGGATAACTTTATAACGTTAATTGTTCCCATTTTTTGCTACTGGAGTATTGCATTTACTTGTGAGAATATTTTAGCTGGACAAGGGCCATTCCAGGAATGAGTAGAAAATTGCAAATGATTTTCCATTTTTATATGTTCCTATGACGTTAAATAAATTGACTGCTCCTAGTTGGGCACATGATTAAATTGATGATGCAAAATGCAACGGGGACGATAAGGTGGACTTTGAAATTGATTAAATAAGTTGATTGACAACACTTGCTAAATTGAATTGAATTGCACTTGCTCCAGTCTATTGAATTATTGAATGATAAGGAGATTTTCTCGTGAAACTGAACTGACCATGTCAAACTTTGGAAATCCTAAACACGAATATTTACGCAAGTCAGAATGTTGCATGTCATGTCATACCATCAAAAAACCCATTCGTAATCTGCAACCTTTGTCATTATCAATCATCAATCATCATACATCCCCTCATTTCGCAATGAAATCTAATTTTAGTATTCGACACAAACAAAGCAAGTGGTTTGTAATTTAATTTGATAATGACTTGAAATTATGCCAGTGCGGCTGCAATTATGCATGAGGCTAATTGTAAGTTTGTATAATTGCTACTATTACCAGCAAGGAATTAGTGGGGCTGACAATCGTCAATCTTTCGTCATAATCGCATGGACCATGAACTGCACAATACCAATCAGCAAGTGTCGAACTCACGTATCTGAAGTTGACACCGATTGATTGCTGAAGAATGATTTTGTGCAAGGCCAAGGTCCACGAGATAAGTCTTATTTCACCCCAGTTCGAGTGCCAATAAACTAATGAATGATTTCAGTTGCCAATATAGCTAATAATGTTATAACATTTATTGAATAATAAGGTTGAATGTTTTTTTAATTAATAAATATAATTGCTTAAGTTATAAGGGATTAAGTGCGACTTGTTTACGTTAAACTAAGAACCAATATAAATGCCAATTTTGTCAATGAATGAACTAGCCTAGAGATAGTAATCAACGACAACCAGTGCGTACTATTATTCCCTGAATGTTAATTACCCAGTTACATCATCATCAAACTGACGGAGCTGCTCAAAGCATGATTGACAAACTCAAAGGGAGTCTGCCGATCCA
>JAQIXQ010002220.1:0-11309 GCA_034700485.1 Pseudosinella alba | reverse complement strand
CCCATCCCATACATAAATATATTTGGGAGAAAGGGGATAATGGCTTGAGAGATGCAGATGGTGATATAGATGCCTTCCCATTGTTAACATTCCAAGTTAATGACGAGCAACATGAAGGAGGAGGAGTACTTAGGCCCCTTTCCACGTAGGGGAGCATTAAGAGAAGGAAATAAAATGTCTTATTGATGAAGAGGAATCCATCCATCCCATCCATCTCATTTCTTTCCACTATAACCAGCCCCCATCTCCAAACGTTTCACCTTTCCATCATCTTCCTTTCACAATCCTCTGCTTTCTCATTAATAAGATGTAGTTGGCAGCCACAATTAATTCCGAGTGAATGGTCATAATCCCTTTTCCTTGTCCTGAGGTCAGGCTACACAGAATTCCCTCTGGTGTGGGAGCAGCATGTTACCCGGGCCGGGAGAAAGTTATGGATATGTACTTAACTTTACCTAAAAAGGAGTTCTGCTGACTCCATTTCCACATAGTTCATGTGCCATCCAGTCCATTCCAAATATATATATCCTACCACCTTGCGTTTCTAAAGATAATGTAAAAATAAGTGGATTCAACTCTCCAGCTTTCTCCGCCAACATTGAATGAGGAAAGTCTCCTAAACACTCACGCTCTCCCTTCCAAAGACTATCTATTTATCTATCTCCCTATCTATCCCTGGCTGCAGAAGTCAAAGTGAAAAAAAGATCCCACGTTATAAACTAACTACCCCCCAAAAATACTTATTTATTTACTTCTCCTTGAGATGCACATGCTAACTCACACATATTCTTAGCCATTAAATTGATACTGATTATACTTGCATCCGAGGAGCTCCCAACCATGTACTACCTAAGCATATATCCCGTTCCTGTTTTACTTTCTCTTTTTTTCTGTTGTCCTTAAACAACTTTGTTTCGTTCAAAAGGGCTCTGAGAAAATTATTTCACTTTCCAAGCTGTCTCTCTCTCTCCCCAGCATATATATATGGCCATATAGCCAGCAGTGGCAATTGCATATTATCCCTCCCCAAAGCTTAAAAGTAATTCAGTTATATATACAAGGGCCAAGAAATTACTTGGTTGCTTATATCCCATATAAGGATATTTTTGGCCATTCTCACTATAATTGGTTTTCATGCATTATGTATACACATATGCAACTAATACGCGTTATTTTATTTCTTGTGAGGAACATCTGGCTCAAGGCTCCCCCTTCTCCCCAATTTTAGGAGGAAAAAGGCTCGTTTTCTCTCTATCAATTTGCAGTAGGCTCATAAGTACGTCGTCCTACTCCCTATTTCCTTGTGCCCCCCATCAAAACGCTTTCTCCCCTCTCGCCCCACTTAAGGAGGAAAAATATACTTTTACTAATATAATAATAACGGAACAGAATGGATAAATATACCTACATAGCGTATTTGAATAAATGCTCTGGCTCTGCTGCCATTGCCATTCTCCCTCAGAAAACGATTTCCTTCACTTTGCACTTATATAGCTTGACTTTCACTTTTGGGAAGAGGGGAAGAAAAAAACTTTCCCTTCCTCAGCTCCAATTTTTATCATGTTAAGTATGTGTATTTCTCATTTTGTTTATCTATAACAATCCAATGTTTGTGCAAGTGCTAAGGATAGGAAAATAGGAGTACACACGTCCCCAGTATTTCTCTACGTAGTTTATAATGTATGCGTGCATGGTTCATTGGAATGTGTCGGAATGCTAAACATTCCATGTATGTTTAGATTTTAAAAGAGCCACTCTCACACAAAACATTCAGAGATCCTAATGCATTTATATTTCTTCCCTCTCTCTGGTCGGCTTCTCTGGTATGGGGTGGGTATGAACTATGAAACTGGAAAGACGAGGCCAGAATCTCTTATGCCTCCATCAGATATGTATAGAAAAACATTTTCTGCTAAGATGACATTATGCTCGATAGACAAATATAAATATATATTTTTTGAAAAGGATATATTTCCCCCTTTCACATTCATGCACATATTCTTCCAGCCACCCGGCCATGCATAGTCTAACATAGCCCATACTAAACACATGCTGATACGAACAAAAAAATATTTCTTTTGATGCAATGGAGGAGAGAGAGAAAGAGGAAGCTGTAAAGATCACTTTCTTTTCTCATTTTTTTTTCTAAGGGAGAATAAGAGAAAAAATGGAGCTATTCACTCCCAGAGTGGAGAAAGGGAGAGCCTACATATACATTAGATCCATCTTATATTTATATCTCTGGCATAAGTATATTTTTTTAGTAGATGATCAGTAGAACAAGCTCCACCACACCACAACTATACACATACTGCTGGCAAAGGATTTCACGGATGTTTTTGGCTTTGGCATGGCATGAGGGAAAGCTTTTTTTCTTCAAGCTCTCTTGTTGCTACTCCGCACAATATCCACATCCACACATACACTTGCCATTTACTTTTTTTTTCTTTCAGCTCCCAGCAGCTTTCTCCCTTTCATGGAGGATGACATTGTATTTTGTATTACACAACTTTTGGATTTACCATTTTTGTTTGAAGGGGGAACAGAGATAGGGTGAAAGCATATTGGCCAGGATGTAGAGAAATTTCTTTTCATGTTATGAAGAATTTTTTTTTCTGGTTGCTCCCAGTCCCACTGTTTTCTTCTCCATATTCCTTTCTTTCGGCTCACTTATGTGGGTAGATATGTGCAGAGGGGGAGAGGGACTGAATGACGGAGGTATTATGATTTGATTTAAGTTTTTGGAAAGCATTCAGAAGGAGAAAGCATTTGGATATGGGATGGGAGTGAGTGGGGAGAAAAGTTGGATACACAAAAATAATACAAGTGATATGGATAGTAGTCCCGGCATGGAATCCATGGCATATGCATCAGTATCAAAAGTCTCAAAAGGACCATCTCCCTGTTTTATACTTTTGATGGGAAAAATGGAAATCAAATTTTTTCATCTATTGTTCTAGCTGCTCCGTTATGATCAAGGCATGGGGAACGGTGGTATGGTCTGGTATGGCATGGTATGGTGGTGGCATTTGCTGGAATGTGTCCCCTTCCTTTGTTATATAAATATATAGACTATATTTTTATGGAGGGAGCTCGTTATTACTTGTGCTAATGAAATACGTACTGCCATTTCCCATCGTCCAAGTCGTCATCGTTGGAGTATTTCTCGGTATACGGATATGAGTTGTTATGATATGATATGATATGATCTAGCTTTATATCTTCTGTGGAGTAGCTGTAGAGTGGATGAAATAATATGATCAGGAGAAATGTTCAGTGAAATATATAGCCAAGGCAGTGGCTATATGGAATGGCTTTTGCTTTTGCTTTCACTTGCCTTGGCATGGCTTGGCTTTGGCTTGGCTCATTCTCATACTCAAATGAAGTGACTCCGTCAGGCTCTCCAGGAAATGACTGATATTTTCCCGCTTAGTAGGTAATATTTTGATGTGCTGACTAGGCTGATAATCATTACCTTTCAGTGAGGAGAGAGCCCTCCTCATTACAATTAGATGTTATTTGAGATGATATCATCCAGGGGGAAAAGAATTTATGACATGGCCGGGCTATGTACATAAGTATCTTGGCATAAATATAGAATTCATTGACTATGACTATGAATGAGTGAAAGTAAGGTTGAGTGAGTTCCCCCACATAATGAATTGACCCTCTCTCGCTACTCGAACCATGTTTATATCTAAACCTCAACTTACTTAAATATAGTTATAAGGTTGAGAATTCATATTAAAGTTAATAGGTATACCTACTTATACGTATTTCAATGATATATAAATATAAAGTAACCTCAATCCCCCTTGTACTTTCTCCTTGTCTGTGTAGGATCTCGTTTACTTGAATGGCTTGGGTTTTTTCTTTCGTTTTTTTATTCCATATTTTTTTTACATTCCCTCTGTACATCTGTAGAAGCCGTGTGTGTCTTAAGACACCACCACCGCCATCACATCACCAAAGTAGAGCCTTTCCCCTTTTTATTCTTTTCATTCTTTTAAGTAAAAAGAAAAAAGGGGAATAAAATAAAAGCCAACGGAATCCCTTTCTCCTCCGTGTGCAAATGCACAGCTCAATGTCTAAATTTATAAAAATGAAGGGAGAGAGGCTTATGGAAACTGGCTCAAGTCTGGGTGAAGGAGGGAAGGGAGAAGGATATACATATTCATTATTTTCCCGTTCATTTAGATATTTTCTGAAATAAAAAGAAAGTACAACAGACCAGAGCGTGAGCTTTATATATGCGTGTCTAACATTGAGCCGCTTTCCTTAATAAAATAGATACATAACTACATTTATATTTAAAGAGGGGTTTAAGCCTAATTTAAGCCATTCCATTTATTATTAAGGAATATATAAAGAAAATATGCTCATACCATCACATCGGATGATGATGGGCTATATGGTGAAAGGGAGAGAGAGAGAAAAGCTTTAAGTAATAATGTGCTCTAACATCATCATTATTATTATATTGTTGTTGCCGGGAGTTGCTCTGATGCTCTGATGTGTGTGTGCCTCTGTCTATGTCCGTGTGTGTGTGTTGGCCTCTTGTGTAAAAGCATTGTGAAAAACTTGAGCAAACAGATTTAGAAAAGAACAAAAGAGGAGAGGAAAGTAGCCATAGGATAAAATTTCACTCAAGACTCATATATGAGCTGGGGATATTGTTATGAAATGTAAGTCCTTTTTTGGATTTCTTCCCTGTGTTTGTATAGATATGATAATAATGGTCCAGTGAGTCAAGTGGCATATAGCCATAGTCATAGTCTAGTCCCAACTCCAAGTCTAGTTGGTTTGGCTCGGTGGTCGGTAGTCCAGGCAGGGGTGGCTAGGGCCAAACCAGACCAGGCCAGCGCTAAAAACGCTAAACTGGAACTGGATGGGAGAAAGGCTACTACTACAACTGGAACTGGATAGAAAAAAATACATGTATAATATAATATGATCTAATATAATTTCCCACATAAGGCTCCTATAAAGGACTATGGGGTCTAGGCTGAGCTTGAGCCCATAAGGTTCCACTTTTTAAGCCCTCTCTTTCTTTCTCCAACTATCCATATCGATCTTGCGAGAATCTGTGAAACCACAATGTCAGTTCTTTGTGTAAGAATTTCGTTGTGTGCTCTCGTGGTAGTTAGTTGGGAGCCCGGGTGCAACTTTGGATGATATGTTCCCACTTATTTCCCATGTAGGTACATACATCTATTCCGCCGTTACCGTTACGTTCCAGGCATTGCTCTTTACTCCATTGCTTTTACAGTATATATGTCTAATGTCCATATCTTCAGCCCTTTTATGCCCCTGCTTTAGTTTACTTTCTCCTAGTTCTTATATTAATGGACGGGGTGCTCTCATGATGATCATGATAGGATTCTCTTGCTGCAAAGGCATTCCTCTGCTCGTTCATCCTTTGCCGGAGCCATTTGTGAAACAGATCTCAAGGCGAATGGGAAAAATGCAATCCTGGACTGGATCCTGTTGGTCCTATATGGCATGGTGGATGTGGATTTGAGCTCCTGAGTGAGAGTAGTCCCCCCAGCATTTGCTGACTTTTTTTCTTCATCTCTCTCATGAACGGTTTTCTGTAACGGTGGCTGAACCGAGACCTTTTTCCCAATCGCCACCACCATTCCATTGACTTTCTCTTCCAAACAGTTGATGCCTTAATGTAGCAAACAGACTAAGGCTAGGGGGGATAAGCATAAGTAGTTATAAATATGTGGGGGCTCCAGCAGGTTGGAACTTTGGAACTAGGGAAGTATGGAAGGTAGTAGATTGATAGCTTGTTTTCCATCATGATTCCCTCATTCCTTTTATTTCTGACTGGGTTTATTCAATCCTTCTTTCCTCTTCTTATTTTTTTCATCATCATCCCGGATTCTCTCACTTTCTCCCAAATGATGAGGCAAAATTCCTTCATGCAATTTTCCGTGTTGCAATAAATTGATCCGCTTTCCTTTTGAATTGCTTTCCCCCTCTCTTAAGGATGAAATGGTTATAAGGATGCAGTCTGTCAAGGGGAAATAAATGAGATTGACTTGTTCATTTGGGAATCCGCTTTAGGAAAACATTTGATTTTCACTTGTCATATTCTGGAGGGAACCACAAGAGGAGAATTTATCCAAATTGAAAGTGGGAATGTTATGAAAATCAAATAAAAGAGTGGATGATAAGAAGGGAGGGAGACTGACTAAATCTAAATTTACTCGTAACCTTTTAAATATTGGATATGAGGAAATGTGAAAGAATCCAAAGGTAATAAAATAAGTGTGTTTGCCGTAGATATTAGAAGTTTGCGTTTGTTCAACGGATTTTCCCGTTTGGTTGTGATATACATAACTGCCTATTTAAGTACAGCTCTATATAGGTATACACCTACGAGCTTTATGATAAACCTATCAAATAGATGTGCTTATCTTATATAATTTATTTTACAGTTTGTAATTTGAAGCGCTTATCTCTCTCTGTAGACTGTGTTTGGGGAAAAAATATGAGCATGGAGCATTTGACTTGTGAGCAAAGAGATAAAAACTCGGGTTTGACCACACCACACGCAGTTAAATCATGAATTTCGTGTTTTCTTTGTCCCTTTGATATATAAGTGGGGGAGTGAGAGAAAGTTGAGTTAATCCAACTTAAACAATTATTTCCTGGATATTTCCTTTGCCCACCTCCAAATCATTTCCAATGTGGATATGTTGTTATTATAGGAGTAAATTAAACATGTCTATTGATCTCGCATGTTATTCCAATTTCAGTGAATTTTTGAAATGACAAATTGGACAGCAACTCAAAATGAGCTTTTGCTTTGAAGTCACTTGGCATTTAATTTTATTTGCAGTTTAAACTTACTTGACTTGTCGATAGGATACAAGTATTTGTCACGAGTCATGAAGCAAAATTCACCTAAAAGCATATTACTTTTTACACATGAAAGTGGAAGGAAGACGCAGAATGATCGTCATCATATCATGATGATCACCATCCTCCAGCTCAGCATCATCATCATGATCATCGTCATCCCTAACCCAGTCTTCTAGAAAAATCTCTCATGTGTTGCGCTACCATCATGATGCCAGCCCAAGCCCAAGCGAGCCCGGCTGAACTCTTTAACTTTGCTCATATATCCCATCCCATATTTACTTTGTCTCTCTGGAGCGATCCTCACACACTAGTTAGCTTAGTTTCTAGCACCACCACCACCACTACCATCCCGGTTTAAGTATTATTAAACAAACGTGGAGGGAGAGGAGCGTGGAGTTGATAGAGAAGTGACTGAAACAGAGCGATTTTCCAATTTAATCTTTTTCAAGGGATCTCCTCTCCTCTCTCTCTCCCTCTGCCACTTTCTCTTTGCTCGAATGAGAAAGAGGAGTTTTGTGCCACTTTGAGGATCTAGAAGGTGGATAATATAATGTGTGGAGAAGGGAGAAAGTTCCATCTCAGGCTCCAGATTCAGTGCTAACGCGCTCTCCCTCTTTTACATGTCATGGCGCACTGGCTTACTTAAGCAAGCATGATGCATATAGTACATTATCAACTGCGTATTCACCAACTTGGAGTTGGAGGGTGAAAGCACTTTTGGCTGTTGGCTTGTTTCCCCCTGCAGAACCTTTACTCCTAATCATCTACCTTGTTCTTGTTCCCCCTCTCACTCCTGTCAGAAGACGAATGGGAGCCATCCATCCTGTTTCAGTTCTGTTTGGAATGAGACATTCAGACACAGAGCCAGAGAGAGAGAAGAAGAGAGAGCCAGACACACATTGCTCACTTTCCTCTATATTACTCATGCAAGAAGGAGAAGAGGGAAAAAACTTTCTCCTGAACTGAGGATAGAACAATCCGCAATTCCACAAAACAGATTCATTTCCCAGTTTACACGGAATGGCAAATTTTGTTCAGTCATCTATATGCAGTATTCTGTATTCCCTGTTGCTGTGTAGCAGGGACATTACTGTCGGGTGTCAAATGATGGTAAATGGGAGAAAGCATATGAATACCAGCACATCGCCAGCATGTTACCTTAACGGATTGAATTACAATGGTGATGGTGATGATGATGATGAGATCGAGGAAAGAGGAGAAAGTGCTTGTAAAGTAGAATCATATAACAAAGGTTAAATTGCACTTTTTATTGGGTCGACAACAAAATGTACATAAATTTTGGCACGGAGTGAGATTCAAATGCAGTCCCACTTATGCAAATATATTGTACTGGATGTTGTAAAACAAAAGTTGGAAATTGGAAAAATTGGGAGTGGGAAGGGAATATATATTCACCACAGTTTTACAACCTTTCTCCTCCATTTCGAGAGAAAACAGATTACATGTTTTTGTTCTGTCAATTCCACCGACATATGAGTTCACTTTGGCTTACTACAGATGCTAATAATTTGTACTTCCTATTTTACGATCTGTTTAAATTCATCATCAGGCAAAATTACTGGAGAAATTTTGGGAAGGATTAACCCAATCATAAAAAACCTTGTGCTGACTCCTGAGAAATTAAAATATTCTGATAATGCAATGAAATGAATGATTTTCGTACATGGGCATAAACTGGCGAAATGGCAGAAACGGCAAATAGCAAAAATATAAGTATTGTAATAATGTTCTATCCTATCCTCTCATGCCCGTAAACCGTTTCAGAGAAAATAAAACAAAAACAAGGAGCAAACACACGTAGTAGTTGTGTAGTCAGAGAACAAAGTAATTTCGTATTTTATGCATGTTTTGGTGATGGTGGTTCAGATGCGAGGTCAACTAATTCCGAGTTTCATGGAGTCCCGGAATTTGAGTTATAGAAGAAGTGTCTGAGCTCCATGATAGGATAGATGCGAAATATAGCTCGTTTCATTGTCGGATAGACTACACCAGTCTGGGACTGGATATTACAGAATATTGATATGAAGCCCGAGAGTGCATATGTATGCTTGCTTATTATGCTTTCCCTTTTGCTTTTCATATATGTACTGGTCTTACAGTTTGCAAATTATTACTTGATAAAGTAAAACAAAGCAATTTGTGCAAACTTGTTTTGTTTTATTTGTATTTATTGCAGGGAGTGGGACTGAGCGGTCGTAAACGTTTCTCTCGGGAATCCTTCTCTGCCTCGGCACAGGCCAATACGGGTGGCCCCAACAATGGCAACAACCTAAACTCACAATATCCCCAAGCCTGTGTCTCCGAATTAGATGTCTCTTCAAAACGGCCTCGTGACAAGAGAAAAGATATTCGGTCCAAACTGAAATTGGATAAGTGGGATACGTCCACCGTCAGCTCGGAGAAGGTGACGGGCTGCCGTTGGACGTTCGTATTTGATCCAGCTGGTAAGATGTCTTTGGATGAATATGCTGTATTTTTTTATATGTATAAATTTTGCAAATAAATAAAATTATAATATACTTATTATTCTGATATTCAAAACCCGCAGGTCGACTATGTTACTATTGGTCCATGGTTGTGTCCCTTGCCTTTTTATACAACTTTTGGGTTCTCATCTACCGATTTGCATTCCAGGTAAGAACGGGGGGATAAGTAAATCTACTCCTTCCCATTTTAAATAAAGCAGTTCACCGGATAATTGGCTTTGGTTAAGTGTATTATATACATATTATAAAAACTCCTAAACTAGCTCCTCCTCTTGTATCAGACAAAAGAGTTTAGGAAACTGAATCGAAAACTAAATTAAATCTGTTTTTCCCTCCTTTCAAAACTTGGAATCTATCTAGGTAGTCTATAATAGTAGGGATTCCTTCCACAAAATTTTATACCCATACCAACTTTCTACTTTACTTATACTTTTAGACTTTCCCTCAAAGCATAGAGCCCACTTCACAACACCACATTTTATTTTATTCCTCAAAGCCCCCATCTTCTTATATATCCACTTTAGCTCTGTATGAAAACCAATTATTCCTCGCCGAATGAAAAGAGCTGCGAACCGACATGCACTGGATGATAGAGGGGAAGGAGCCCACTAAATTGTATGGACAAGCTCGTTATTTTTTCCCCTTACACCCGAAAAAAAAATTGTCCTTGACGTGATGGAGAAAGTACAAAAGAAAAACACTTGAGACAGACACACACACACAAGCACACAGGTATACACATAAAGGGGAGAAAGCATGAAGCTCATGATGACGATGCCCATGATGATCATCACGATGATGAACTGAATGGAGAGAAAGTACCATAGTTTTTGTTTGTATAGGAGAAAACTCTCACTAAACTTCATTTTAACCATTTTGTTTAGCCCCAGCCAGGGAGACAAGGGAGGGCAGACAGGGTATTATAAAAATAAAAAGAGCGTAGCAAGAGAAGGGGAAAACAAACCGTCAATTCCCAAAAGCAACAGTTGTTGGCTCGTGTGAAAATGCTCGGTACACACTCACTCCCAGCCCATCCAGGTAGAGAGGGAGAGGGAGAGAAAGAAAATAGTATGTAATTTAATCTTTTCTGGGGGAAGACCAACCTCAAACGACCGCTGTAAATTGATTTATTGAGCCTCTTGTTTATAGTTCATATACCTTTTTTCCCATTGTAGTTGTTTGTATCACCATCATCATGATCATCGTCATGAGTCTCATGTGCATGTGCCCTAATTTTATTTCAACACAAGAGCCTTGACGGGCGAGGACAAAGGCTTCCTTTCATCATGAAGGAAGAAATGAGGTGGATAGATTCTGAGAAAGGAACTGACTATATGAGAAACAACTTGGGTTATGCAATAGAAATAGATATAACGCGATATATAAATACATCTAGGCATCATGACACGCTATACCCCCTTTCAAGATTGTGGTTTGCTTTGTAGATAGGATGAAACGAAGTTTACGTCGAGGTGACAAATTCTGCACACGCGAATCTTGGGGAGAAAGCATCCACTTCCATATATAAATAATTTATATGGTTAGGAAACGTGAAAAGATAACAAAGATTGCTTTTGACGTAAAAATAGCATGATTTTTTCTCTCGTCTTCCTTTCTCCCTGGTTGTATATGATGTATGAACTGACTAGGTGGAAATGATAAATTGGGTGAGAGGAAGAAGTGAGATGCAGTAATCTGCTTTGTCGTAACACGTACTTATCTAGCCACTTCTTCTCGCAGTGGTTGGTAGGTGGGTGGGAGTAAGAACAAGAGACGATGAGATGTTGATGATGATCATCAAGGATGACAAAAAGTTGCGATTTTTACCGATTTTTTGTTGCCATTTCCGAATAAAATAGTTGCTTTTGTTGCTTTTTCGATGTTTTGCTAAATTTTGCCTAAAACTGGCTTAAATTTTTGAAATTCTAA
>JAQIXQ010002219.1:0-11315 GCA_034700485.1 Pseudosinella alba | reverse complement strand
GGGGGGGGTAATCTTATAGTTGCAACTTAATAAACTCATAAAACAAAATCATAATTAGTATGTATTCATAACTCATCATATGTTAACATTGTTCGCATTTTCAATCATTAAATACCCAGCGAACATATTTTATACTCAATTTTTTTCTCACATATTATTTCATCATTAAATCTCAGGGAACATTTTTATACTCAGTTTTTATCATCACATATTAATTCATCATTAAATCTCAGGGAACATATTTATACTCAATTTTTATCATCACATATTAATTCATCATTAAATCTCAGGGAACATATTTATACTCAATTTTTTTATCATCACATATTATTTCATCATTTTTTTTAACCATTTTATCTTTAAATCTTTATACCAAGTTTCCATTTTAAATCTGTCTAAATTCTGTATTGTGTTTTTCCACTATATTCATCAAAACAAGATCTACCTATTATCCATCACTGTCTATATAGTCTTATTAGCAATCCACTGTAATTAACGAATTAGGATCAAGTGGGCGTTTGACATCTCCGGAGTGGGGTCAAATAAGCGGAGAGATTGTACTTATAATGGTAGCTAATCAATACAAGTAAAAGAAGAGTGTGCCCTTTTTTATTATGAAGAAATCTCCGCACATATGCAAAATCCATAAATTATCAAAATACAGCGATTATTCCGAAGTTGAGCTCATAATGATCTTCCGTAGTGTAGTCTGTTTATTTTTGTGCCTCTTTAATCCTAGTAAATCTTAACCTATCGAAATGCCACGAACTTACGTAACTATTTATAACTAGCAGCTTTAACCTAACTCTTATTCTTAAAAGTCGTGGACCATGTTTATCTTTACATTCTAAACTAAATAATTTGCGGCATTCCGTAGAGGACTTATCGAATAGTGAGTTGATGATCCTAAATGTTGGTATGTGCTACTTAATTGCTCAAGAGCATCATTTCCGCTGTCAAGTATTGTCGTATAGTGCCATGTTATTATTTTTAAGTAGAAATCGTATCAATGCCTTAAGGTAAGTTTCAAATCAAGTGGTTAAGTACGGGTTGAAGGTAAGATGAAGGATTAATGCTGAAGGACATGTTTGGTCGGAAACATATCAACCAGTGATGTAAAATTTCTTCCTTTAATTGGACAAGTCCCAAAACGACAAAGGGATCTTGTCACCGACAGGATTCGTGACAGGGCATTTTTTCTGGTACCATCTTCCGAGGACAGCGAGGCGGGAGATTATTGCCTAAGGTATTATGACGGAACCAAAGGTATTTGGAGCGGTTATAGACAAGACGTGCCGTTTGGTTTGGATCAAGCGGCTGACATTATTACCTAAGCAATATAGTCGGAACTATTCCGGTCTTTCGTTTGCCAATATTTTACAAGGTGTCAGTAGTTTATGTGTATTCAATAGGGATGTAATTATTTAGTTTGACCTCCGTTGGTTACCTTCCATGTTAGTCTATGTTAATCTAAAAGTTAGATATTGGTAAGAAGAAGAGGAATTCTCACTGAAACGGGATTCCAGAAATGGAATTATCCGAAGATAACCAACTGAAGGACAGTGGTCCCTTGTGAGCTACCTGGTGAATGAACTTATTGACAACTTTCGTTGGTTACCAATAAGACTTCCTAAATAAGAAGCTCGAGATTCTAATCAATCTCATCTTGTGCCCTTAGAAAGGTTTGGGAGCATTCTTACTGATAAACGGAAGGTGACTAACGATATGTGGGGAGCGTGTGACAAGGTAATTGATAATGAGCCTATAAGCTATAATATAATCATAAGTTATAAAGCTCCCTAAAGGTACCTGTTTTGGAAGTCTAAATAAAAGATACACCTTGTGGATGGACTACCAATCACACTGCGACTATTTTTGTAGGGCCTTGTTGGAGCAACCCAGGAATTCAAATTGAATCGCGAAGAGATACTGGGAACGAGAAGGACAATTAGTATCTCACATACCTTGCTAGTTAGGAGGAGATTTCGGAATGGCGTCGGGGCAAAAGATTATCGCGAGCGGAATTTCAAGTTGAAACCAATATCTGTAGTGAAAGAAGACAGTGCGAATGGCAAGGCGCTAAAACGGATGAAAATCATGCCGGACAAATGGTTCTCGGAACCGGATATATTCCGACTTGAACAATGAGAAATATTGTATCTAAGTTTGTGGAATAAACAGTCCCGAAGATCCAACGAAAAGGGGATCAGTTGGTGATTTTATGCTGATGAGCATGTCCATTTGATCAATTGAATGTTTGTCGTGCGGTTCATCTTTCGATAATCTAACCATCTTTTGCCGAGGATAGGTTTGGTATGATTTGAATATCTTTCTCTCACGATTACCTATACGCGGAAGATGAATGCCTTCTAATTTAAACGATTAATTAAAAGTGTGCAGTCTCAACCGGATGGAGTTGAACCAATTTGATACTAAAACTGCCGATGCATCTTCTCGTGGCCCCTTGTCATGAGCGACAAGTAATCATGGTTTCCGTTCCGGATGATATGATGGTGCGCAGCCAATAGTGCTCGTTGTTATAAGAGGTACAGCGGTTTCAACAAGAGAATACGCCTTGTTGGACAGTGGTGCAACAGGAACCCTTATCCGAAAGAATATAGCAAATCTGATCGGAAAAGGCCAGGGAATTTTCACGGGAGTGGAAATTATCCCCAGAGTGATTTTAAAACGGGACAAGGTGAAAGTATTTCCAATTATTGTCAGGTGTTGACTGTCTTAAAACAGGAAAAATCCACAAATTGCAGAAAAATTCGCTGCAAAGCAACTGAGCAAGTGGAATCAAACGTGCTGATGAATTTCCTGGTCCGGTAATTTCGTTCTGATCTAACAGTTTAAGCGGTAAAACAATATTATCTTGGTCGGATTGGATATTAAGTATCTTTTGTGTGCAGATGTTGAGCACGGAGTTCGTTAGTTAATTATGATCACTATTATGATCATCTAGATCCATTCATACATTGAATGCAAATCTCCATCTAAGCTTTACAATTTTTACCTTTAATTAGCAAGCTAATTATATTACTAGAAGAGGTTAGAAAGGTATCTAGAAGGCCATTGAAAGCAAGAGAAAAGAGAACATCCATGTATGTGTATGTAAGTGTCCCTATAGAAAAGACTGATGGAACGTGAGCGCCATGCTTACTCAAGGTGGTTTCTAGGATCAAGTATTAACTACTGGAGCCTGAACTTAAAGATACTGAGTTTTCTGCCTGAAAAGACAGGAAAAGTGACCAAGGTTAATCGAATGCGATTCTTTGAGCTGTGACAACTTTCTCCCTGGGCCTTACCCGAATTTGTCACTGACGAGTCAAATATAATCCCCGTGGGCCTAGTGATTTCATCTATCGAGAAAGCAATCAATCGTCTCGGTGGTTAGCGAATTCTACAGCTAAAACAAAAACAATTCTCCGCTAGAGCCTAGATGTGATGATAGGGCAAATAATAATAGGTTCCTGAAAGGTCTTAAGTACTGATATTTGCTCACTGACTTTTTGCTTAATTCTCATGGTGTTCCACACGGCGGAGAAAATCATTTGACAAAGGGCCTTGAATGTTTTATTCATGCGGATAGTAACCAATGTCTTCTGTCAGCGATTTGAAAGGGACAGTCTAGAGATCTATTATCTTCGTTGGTAAGGAACTTTCTGAACCGTGGACTACAACTAGTGTCAAAGCTATTCTATGGCTTCAGCTAGTCCTGACAATCTAATTTCCGGAAGATCTGTTACGCTCCTTTATGTAGTTTCCTGGTCATAATTCTAACCGAGAATTCTCCTTTCTACCTTAAAGGTAGTATCCTCACTAACTTTCCACTTCTACCTTGATTAAAAGTTCCTAAATTATTGATGTGGAACATGGATGTTCTGTCAAGACAGTGAAAGAAAGATGGTAAAAATATTAGAGATGGAAGGAGAACTCAATTCGGTCTAGCAGACTTTAAGATTTGAGTTGGAAACAAGAGGAATAAAAAATGGCCTTACAGATAAAAGATAAAGAACCGCTCGGATATTAAAGTATCCAAGACTTTTTACGGCTTAAAATTAATGCCAGGAACATTATCTTATAGTTAATCATGTGAGGAGTGTTTGGACACGATTTAAGTATACAACCGCACCAATTAATTAAGTCCTTAGTCGTGGACCAATGGCAGAATTCCTCTTCGATGTTTCCGCTATTTAAGATAGGTGGGTATTATGCCAAAATAGGGAGAGCTGAAGAAGCGTCACCCGGAAGTGACATCGAGCCGGTATACTCTTGAAAACAATGATATCCAACCATCAATGTGGTGAGCCGGATACTTGTCCTCTGCATTTTTGTCACAATTGACATGGAGCCTAATGAGAGCTGTGGTAATGAACCTAACCGGATGTAGGTTAAAGGTCAGTCCCGGAGCCTTTCATGCCTTCCAACCTAAGTTTGGATTCCGAACGGATGTCTTGAGAGCATGTATGATCATCATGGTCACCCCTGGACGGACCAAGTAATGGAATCGGATGATTTTCTCATGATTACAGCGACAGTGGGGTTCAAAGTCATGAGACTCATCGATCCTCGTATTTCCAGTAATTGATTTGATAATTATCCCCTACCTATCTGAAGGTTAAAATCAGGGAAGCATTTGGATGAATGTGGTGGTTGTTTTAGTTGGCTTCTCCATAATTATACCTTCATTTATGGAAGATGATTAACCTAGAAGTGACTTTTCAGTGTGAGAACGCAATTGCCTCGAGTCAATCCTACAAGTTATGAACTTTGAAGTTGAACTTTGAAATAAGATCGGACCTGGCCGGTGCTCTGGAATTTGATACGTATACAACCGCGACTTGATTTGAAAATACCAGATTATAGATACATGATTATTAAACGTCCTAAGATTAAGCTGATTAACGTCCGCTATTTTTACTATGCCTAGCTAATTGCATTGGTGGAAGGGAACGAAACCCAGAACCTTTAAGACCGACAATAATGGTCGAAATTGCACGATGTGTGCAAGCGCTAGTGTCTCCAATCAAAGGACAAGGTGCCACGGACTACATGAACGATGTTTATTTAATTAATCAAATTTGTGGGAAATGTGCCAGTAGTGGTACTAAAATATTTCAAGAGGGGAAGTTAATGACATAATTTTGTTACTATACTGACTTTCCTAAAGTGCAAAAGTTTTCTTCCTGACTGGACAATTTCAGTTTTATAATCGTAATTTCAATTTCCAATTAGTTTGTGACTGTCCTTGCAATTCTATTAACTTTGACGGGTTACCGGGTTGTGTTGTTTAGTGCCTATCTTGACAATATTCGATTGCCTACTCAAGTTTTTGTGTAATGAAGTCTTTGAAAAATACCGTACCACATTACTTAAGTTAAAATTCAAACGATAATTTTTTACTAGTATTGGGGAACAAAAAGAATATTTTACTTGAAGGTTTTTTTTAAAAGAAGTCTTCGGCCAGTGGCCTGCGTTTAGTAATTGATGCGGCCTTATCATCTGAAATTTTAGTTGTGACCGTGGTGGTAAGCGTGCGGTTCGGAATTAGCTGGAGGGAATTACTAAATTTTAAGTAAACAAGGAATAGAGGGGTATTTAAAAGTAAATTTGCAATGTTTACTCTGTCTCTGAAGGAGCAGAGATAATGTGGGGCTACGAAGTTTGTCATTTAAATTTAAATTTTGATTAAAGGAAAGACTAGGATCCAAAAGTTGGGTTTTGCTGAAGGCATGAATTAAAAAAATTTGTTTGAGGCGTAACTCCAACTTTAATTATTTACAATGGGATTAGTTAAGAAATTCTATAAAAAAGATTCCGAATTCTAAAATAACTTGTACCGCGAGGCGGTACTTATTGGTGGTTGACTTCGACTTAGTAAGTAGAATTCTGGAAGCAGGACAAGATTTAGGTTTAAAAATAACTTGCCAATTCCGTGACCACATTTTTGAACGATCTTATATGAAGGTGATTCTACAATAGTTCTGCAAAAGTTTTCTTGGTCAAGTAATTTAATAAACCCAGACTAAACTTTTTCACATGGAGCAGCCGAATTTACTTCAATTCTATATTCTTATTAAATTGACTAAATTCTATTTTGTCAAATCTGTGAAACCGGAACACTTGATCTAATATATTGTTTAAGCAAAGAGAGAATGGAAAAATTCTGACACTGAACCGTTTAGTTGACTCCAAATTTGATAGTTAGCTGGTCGCAGAGTATTAATGAATTTCCTGTCCGTGGGCCCTGGATATGGAAGGACTGCTGGTGGGTCTTCCTGGTAATGTAGAACTTGGATAGGGGGTAAGGGAATAATCTTTAAAAAATTTCAAAATAGCCAATTAGTTTCAAGTTTTAAATTAATAAAGTTTTTATCTTATTTCAGGTTACCTGGAATTTAAAAGTGAATTAGAGTTTTTATCTTAATTATTAATATTTGTATTTTGATTAAATTTTGATTAGTATTATTCAATAGACTTCTTATTACTTATACTTGTTTCCTCTTTATTTGATATCTCCTGTGATGCACTTTTAACTGCTGATGAAAAACATTTTTTTTTGCTAAAGATACCCATATGAGCAGGAGGAGGGAGAGTAAGGTTGCTATCTAGTAGAACTCAAGATGTGAACTAAGTGAGAGAATTCTTGTTTCCTTTCAGACCAAAGGCAAAAGCTAATGTAAGAGATCACGACTAGCTAAAGTAATGAACAACTAAATACATTTTCATAAACCTGGGTTGTTCTACCGACCTGGCAACAAGCTGAAAGCTTTCAACTCATCTCTCTTGCATTGCCTTATTATTTTTCCGTTATAGATCCCTTTATGACGTGCAGCTGCTATGATCGTGCATTGAAATTCAATTTGGTGCACATCGAGAAAAAGGTCTAAAAGGTGTACGGCGACTTCTTGTTTTCCTATCTAAAATCCATGCAAACTGGCTGTTTTCATGTTATGCTTATGGCAGAGCCGAATTTGTTTACACGCAAAACAAGGGAATGGAGAAGAAGACCTTAAAATCTGCCCTTCTCTCCTTCTCCTTTCCTTTTTTTTTTTTGCCTAAATCTCTTCCTGACTGGCTCGCAGGCACGTATGATGACATTTTATGTGATGTTGAAGAAAAAGGTTCAAAGTGTGTAAAACAATTCAATTTTAAATACAGATTCTTACATGCTAACTGCTAAAGTTTTACAGGTTTTGTTAGGATTTTCTGAGAGTGTATTTCTCTAGTTAGCTTTAATTGGGATCCTTTCCTGCCAGAAGGATATTATATTCTGGTAATTTCCACGCATTTTAATGGGGATGTGCAGTCGTGTATGGCCTGGCCCTGTTCAGATAGACGTATATTACGCAGCCGCACAATTTGAAGGAAAGGATGAATGTTGGTCATCATCATCAAGTTCCCCTTTTATGATCTTGTTTCTCATTTGGGCTGTTTTTTTTTGCCTTTTGACTGAGTTTAATGGAATGGCTATATGACCTTTTTTGTAAACCATTTACTAGATGATGACAGTAACAATTGGATTGATCTGATATTCCTCGCAACCTGAATTAGTCTATAAGGGCTTATGATTGTGCATTGGCTTATTGCCAACTCCTGGTTTTCATTTATAGACAAGGAGGAAATATCTAGGTCTAGAAAACGATGGTTTTGTTTTAACTTAATTTCATAGCATTAGACTGCGATAGAATCCTCAAATTATTACTAATATCATATGAGATATGATTATGCAAGCTAGGTATTATGTCAGAATTATAAAACGAGCATGGATGGATCTGCATTATGTTTTTAACCTTTTTGCTTTTTGGGTCTCTGCGATTCCCCTTTACTAGTTTCATGTTGGAAAAGGAGCTGGATTAATTATTTGGATCATCCACAATATGCATCGCGTAAAATACAATTGTTTTTGGATATAACCCTGACCTTAGCGCCTTTTTAGAACAAGGGTCCTGCACAATATTTGTTAATATTTCATGCATGTAACCCTGGCCTGTTGGAAATGGCCTAGTTACTTTTATAAGAGGTGCACATTATATGATGATGGTGTGGTGAAGATGCAATCATCGAATATTTTTTAAATTTGGGGAGAAATTGGGGTAACATGGATATGCTTCTAGGCCGAATGAGGAAGGATAATTTTCTATTATTATTTTTTGAAATAAAGGGTTTTAATTCAATGCTATCTATAATGAAGTAATTCAAAAGGAAATTTTACTTAGGGATTTTAGAATGCGATTGGACCGGCGATTTCTCTATACTCCTCAAAACAACGCAAGACGGATTCCTAGGCCCGTCAAGCATTATTTTAATTCGTACAGATATCTGCTAAAATTTTAAAGGAGTGTCGAATCTAACGTAAGAGTAAATTAAATTTGGACAGGAAATCATTATCGGTAATTTATGAAAATTTTTGAGGGAAGGTGACTAGGGATAGAAGATCATTACTTAGCTCAACGAAAAATAAGTTTACTTTCTCGCATGAAATAAAATTTAGATCTCTAAACCGGGGTCGTAGTAACCGGCTAGGTAAATAGCTAGTTTCTATTAAATAGTCGACGATGAATTGGGAAGTGATGATGGGTTGGGTATCACCTCTCCAATTTCGAAACCTCAATCACTTAATTTCCCGTTAATTATTATATACAATGTACTACATGTTGCATGGTTATAATTATGCAGCAACGGAAGAAACATGGCATGGGCGGCTTTCAAAATGAAAATTACCTCGATCTCAACGGGTCTCTCTTGTAAAACCCGTGGATCCTCGACGGATGTCGGAATCAGGGCCCGGAATTGCGCTAATTATCTCCTAAATTAAGGTGGGAATGCGCTGGAGTTGGGGCATTAGGCCAACAAGGATTGGTTATAAGTTAATAGCCTAATTTAGTGGCAGAGATTTCCCTGGTTAATGGTGTCCCTTCTTATGCATTTGTGTACGCTAGATATCATGTGATGCGAGGACGGTTATGATGGGAAGCAGAAACACATCAACTTTTAAATGGCATGCTAGCTTTAAGTGGGCGAATAATTAATAACGGCCCCAACTATACTGATTACAGTTTTTATTTCTCTTTCTTATGATATGCAGTTTGTAAAGGTTATCTAGATAATGGAGCGACTCGACTCAGTTTAAATATGGTTCTTTTAACCTCGTGGTCGGGACTCATTCTTAGCTTCTAATTCCATGCCGCTCGGGTGGGTTATGGCATGAGCTACTTCCAAAAGCACTTTTCTGTGCCATATGATATGGTTGTAGAACTATCTGATAATTTACCCTTTTATTTGTTTATTGCGTTAATTACATGACAACTGACACCGTCAACTCACTAGACTACTTATGAACTATTCGTAATAATAGTGTAGAACGCCTAGCTAAACTATCTATATGGTTTTCATGAAGGCGTCCCAACATTTCCGAAATATATTAATTCAACTACCTTCCATCATCTTTTATTAATTATTATATTTGTTTTTTTTTGATTAGCTATTTCTTCAGCTCCAATTCAGTACTTTATCAACAATTAAATTCATCAACAATTCTATATATAATCACAAATAATTTCTCAATATAATATTTCTGTTTCTGTTTCAAATAAAATCATTTCAGTTCCCGATATCAAATGCAATAACATTTACCTGTTAATCAATTTGCTTCTTTTAAATCTCGACATAATCAAATCCCAAATATTAACTTTCATATTTCGCTATAAACCTTTTACCTTGCTACTTTATCTATGTTTAGTTGTAACCTTAACCGAGAGTCATTACCGGAACTGGATACTAGACAGCTTCCCGTAATAACTAACGGTTCTAACCCTACGAAGAGTAACATGCGGATTTAACCTAATTAGCCTGATCTATCCTAATTGTAGCGAAGAAGAATAGCGAATAGAAGAAAGGATCATGAATAATTATAATTCAGATTAATCTCTGGGCTGGAGGGAAATTTTATTAATTTGAATAACTCGCATGTTCCGGGATTAATTTTTAATTAGAATTCGGCCCTTAAGTTGTTCATTTTGGGAAGGATTTAAACTATTAATTTAAGAAGGAAATATAGTTTCTGATTTGAATTAGTCGAATTTTGACTGTAATAGAAATTTTAAGGACAGGAACGGACGTTTAATTTATGAGAAATAAGGGGACTGAACAAAATTATTAAGTAAGATTTAAGAGAAGGGTTTACCTATATTTAATTTGGAGAATAAGTTTTTATTTTATTTTGGGGAACATGCGAATTTTTGAGAAGAAAACGGTGAGAGATATGGATGGAATAAATTCACTTCGGAGATAAGTAGATATTTATAAAAAAAAAGATGAAGAATATTCGCTATCTTCGTCGCCACTTAACCTATAGCCTGTTACTGTACTTAATAATAATTAACCTAATAATAATCAAAATTTATTATAGATTTACTCTAGCCTATAATTATAATAATTCGGTACTAATCCTGTTATTTCCACAAAATTCCAACATTTTCTATTTCTCAACGATAACCTCATTTTTCAAAATCAACATTTATAATTCACCATAATAATTCTGTTATATTCTCAATAATTCGTTTAATATTCCTGGTTTTCTGTATCAAATTCTCAATAATTTTCCCTGTTTCTATATGTCAATCTTGTTCTTTTTTTTCTAATTCTCTTTTCATAGCAAACCTCTCTGTCTATCTTACTAGCATAATTATTTATCACTATCTTAATTATCCCTAGCTATCTTCAATTAAGCATATTCCCATATTTTATTATGAGCCTATCTTTAATTAAGATTGTCAATTACAGCTATTATTTATTTTAAAACCTAAGATTTATATTTACAAATTTTTACAATCGGATACTGGGGTGGCAAAATCTATCCCAAGGTTGAATGCGATCTACTAGTTCTAGTCGGTCGACCCAACAATGTATGGGGTAAAATAAGAATCTATACAACCTTAGATTAAAATGTACAATTTTCAGCCATATGGACGCGTGTTCACGATCGCAAATCTACCTCATATCCCGATATCCTTCACTGTAATTCGGAGTGAGAGAAACCGGGTACAAAATACATGAAGATCCCACCATTTTTCTACCTACGGATAGGTATACTTTTTGCCTATATGAACTGACCTAACAATAACACGATTCTTGCCGTTCCTCGTCCATCGCTTGACTGGATGGGCGAAGAAGGGTAAGCCGTGAAAACTTAATTATATCTATTCTATGTCTATCTTATCGTTAGCCTGAAGGTTCATAAAAATGTTCATATAAATCCTCAATCTGCACTAGCTTAGAGAAATACGAATAAGTGGCGATATTATCAGAGG